>CAJNOP010000863.1:0-66969 GCA_905250075.1 Rotaria sp. Silwood1 | reverse complement strand
ATATAATTTTGCCATATTGTGATATACAACAGCTAAATCAGGATGATTTTTTGGTAATTTCTTCTGACGTATTTCTAATCCTTTTTGAAAATATGTCAATGCTGTTGCATAATCTTTCATTTCTCGATAAGTTTCACCTAAATTTATATGTGTTGTTGCACAATCTAAAAGATTACATTGAACATTTTCTTGAATTTTTAATGCTTTTCGATGAAATAATAATGCCTTTTCATAATCTCCCATTAATCGATGAACATCACCAATGTCACTGTATGTAGTAGCTTTATCTGGATGATTTTTAGGTAAGGCCTTTTGACGTATTGAGAGACACTTTTCGAAATTCTCAAGTGCTCTTGGGTAATCTTTCATACCGCGATAAATCTTTCCGAACCATTTGTATGGATAAGCCAACTTTGGATGATTCGGAGGCAGAGATGTTCGTCTTATTTCAAGGGATTTTTTATGAGATTCAAGTGCTTTCGAGTAATCACCCATGTCATTATATGCTGCACCGCTGTTGTTGTAGGATTGAGCTAAATCAGGATGATTCGGAGGCAGAGCTTTTTCTTTTATTTTATGTGCTTTTTCGTAAAATTCCAGTGCTTTCGAGTAGTTGCCCATGTCGTTAGTTACTGCACCGATCCATGCATAGGAAGTAGCTAAATCGGGATGATTCGGAGGCAGAGTTTTTTCTCTTATTTTAAGTGCTTTTTCGTGAAATTCAAGTGCTTTCGAGTAGTCACCCAT
Source organism: Rotaria sp. Silwood1 (assembly GCA_905250075.1). Lineage (NCBI taxonomy): Eukaryota > Metazoa > Rotifera > Eurotatoria > Philodinida > Philodinidae > Rotaria > Rotaria sp. Silwood1. The sequence continues at coordinate 66,222 of CAJNOP010000863.1, read as the reverse complement.
GTTGTTATACACTGCACCGATGTTGTTGTAGGAAATAGCCAAATCAGGATGATTTGGAGGCAGAGCCTTTTCTTTTATTTTATGTGCTTTTTCGTAAAATTCAAGTGCTTTCGGGTACTCACCCAAGTAGTTATATGCGAGACCGATGTTGTTGTAGGTAGCAGCTAGTGAAGGATGATCTTGCGGGAGAGTTTTTCGTTTAATTTTGAGAGATGTCTCATAATATGATGCTGCTTCTTTGTATTGTCCTTGGTTATCTTTCAAGCATCCAAGTTGATGATAAAGATATGCGTTATCACTGTCGTACGATGCCTGTTCTAGTAATGCGGTATACAATTCTTCGGCCTTGTCGAATTGACCTATTTTTAGCAGCAATTGACCCAATCGATACCATCCAGTGTTGCCCGATGTTTCTTGTCGTATACGATCGGTTAATCGACGTAGTTGTTGATCATCATCTGCCGTAAGTTTAAGGCCCACTTCATAAAGTGGACTTTTCTTGTCAATTTTTCGGACGTCACCAATTCGAAAAACTGTATGCATCGAGAAAAGAATTTCCTCTTCTTGCGCGAACTCACTGAGCTCTCGAATCGAAGCAAATGGAGTCGACGATTCTGTGGGATCGATGGTCATTTGGAAAAGAACACCAACCATATCTGTTGTTCTTAAGGCATCCTTGGCGAATTCGAGAGAAACATCTCGATTTTTGCTGGTGGATAAAAAATTATTGAACGAGATAAGTCCACCTTTGTTTTTAGAGATTTTTTCGAAATCTGCCGTCAATAATCCCTGCCCCCGATAAAGTGGAAATGTCTTACCATGATATTGATCGATTCGCCTGCTATGTAAATCTTCAATTTGTCGATGGACATCACATAAATAAAATCCCATTCTAATGATTATGTCACCATCGAGCGTTCGTAATGCTCGATTAAGCATTTTGTATGTAAAGCATTGGCGGGTATACCACCAAATAGCCTTTGATGGACGATAAGTACGTTCGAATTCTTGGATAACTCTGAGCTCTTCGGGGTTGCCTTGATATTTTTTTTGACAAAAGGTGATCAAATCTTTGATGACTTGTTGGCCATGATCCATGTCAAGGAGAATTTCCTTAAATATTTGTGTATACATGAAGGTCGGTTCTAGCTGATTGAGATCTTCGCTAGAATCTCCTTCATTGGCACTAATAATACTAACAGTTACCTGATCTTGATTACATTTTTTGACGGCTACTGCCAGTTTTTCACAGATGCTTTTGATTGTGGTGTGAACGCCTTTAATTTTTGGCCAATGTTTGGCCCATTCTTGATGGTGTTGTTTGTTACCACAGAAGATATATATGCCATCTAATGTTGGCATGCCATGAATATCCGGTACAAGATGTTGACCAAGTGCACCAGAGGAGATAACAAATGATGTCTCCTCACTGTTTTCCTGGAGCTTGTCAATACATTGTTCGGCTGTGGTGCATGGATCCACTTTATTAACAACACTGCGCAATTGCGCGAGTGTGTTTTGGCAATCTTCGTTTTCCATGTTGATATTGCTGTCAACCCAGATCACCAGATAATTTTCAGCCATTTGTCGCAGTCGTTGTCGATTCATTTTTAAGCAAAACTTTGCTGTTGAATCAGTAACTGAATATAAAGAATAGTGGATTGTTAGTTGGACAGCGATCACCTTTTCTATTTATATGTTCGATATCGATGTTTTTTTTTATGTTTTTCGTTGACACTCAAAGATAAACTCTCATTAGTTTCAATAAACGCAAGAAAAACATGTAACAATATCATTCATTTTATGGGTTTTTTTCTTTTCAACTTAAGTTTGCTTTATTTTACATGAACTTTTATTATCTTTATAAAACGAGGTTGACAATGCAAGATAAGAAGAAATTAAGAACTAGTAAATAAAATGATAAGAATATCATAGCAAGAAGAAGACTACAAGCATAGAAAGTAATGTTATCATCATCGTAAAATTGTAAGCTAATGATATATTATATTGCAGAAAAATAACACTGTAGGAGGAATACGGTGTGGGTGTGGGTGTGATTCTTGTCTTCGGTAACATTGATACCCATACCCACGTCCTTTTAAAACTACAACCGACAGTGATATTGAACACACAAATGCTGTTTTTTTAACCAAAAGTAAGAGACAAACATTATCATTATGACAGTGCTTCTGTGACAAAGAAGAAACGTCAACAAAGAAGTATGTTGATAGCAAACAAACAGAAAGAGACACTAATGCAGTTTTATTATTGTTGCCATCGTTTTTTACTTCTTGCGCTCTCGTCTGTACAGTGAGTGACAATTTGAAAGAAGAATATGTAAACGAAGGATTGCCGAAGAAACGTAATGTTACATTTTTCTTCGTTTTTTTTTGTTTCTTTTGATGTGCAGACATCTCATCAAGAGCCTTTGGTCACTACATTTTCGAGTTTGTGTCAATAAAAACTCATTAAAATGAATTCAACACTGTTGAGTATATTATATTAATTCCGTTTCTCTGCATGGTTATTGATTCAGAAGTATCGTGTATCTCGAAAATCTAGAGACTAAGTATGATTAGCATCATACTGAAAAAAACTTAAAATTGAAGGAACGTTCAAAAATTAGTTCTATAGAAAAGTGTCGGTGAGAAGACGGTTTTATGAAAATACCTTCAAAAACAGAACAATCAAACACAGTACGTGGTTGCATTAAAGAAAAAGAAGGATCATATTGTCTTATTTACCATATTGTTATAGTATAGTCAAACGGTCTCATTGAGTATTAGAGTTTCTTTATTGTGAAAAGATCGTGTACAACTATGATGAAAGATGATTCGATTGATATAAATGTTATTTTTGGTTCATCAGTGATAAGATTATTTCAATTTTAGCAGAATCAATATAAGATAAAAGTCATAAAGAGCTTGAGATAAATCTGTTTTTGATGATCAAAATGAAGTTATGATGAATGTGAGTGTGAATTTTCTGTTCATCTATATTTGCAAAATCAAGTCGTTTTCTAAAAAGAACTCTCTTATTGACTGGTAATCATTACTATGCAGTTATAACTCTAACTGAATTGTATTCAAACATATTTAGTTTAATTTGATTGTAGTTTTATGATTAGTTGTAATCCAAAAAACTGTGAAAAATATTTTTTGTTATGTTGTCAAATTGACATGTGTTTCGATCAGATCGTGTTTCTTTTTCTTTGAGTGTGGATGTGGGTGTCGGCCATCTAGAACTGATCACATCCGAGATCAACATTACAGATTCTATTCTTGTCTAACCCCAAAACTTTCCAGTTCATTTCTATATTCTTTTTATATTAAAACTATTTTTTTCGGTTATATTCTATCTAATGATTTCTTCAATAATATAACAAAACACTGACGACATAGTGTGATCATTACCCATAGAATAAATTTTGAAAGATTCAAAAGTTAATAATCAACTAGAATAATTTTCAAAACAACTATATTTAAATTTATAACAATGAAATGTTCATTAGAATTAATGTGTGAATTGATAAACTTGAATAGGAACGAAAAAAAATCAGCAAATTATTTGTGTTAACATAGGAATAATTATTCTTGTCTGTCAGAATCATTATCACATTTATCTAATGATGAAGAAAAAAAGAGATGACAGTCTGTTGGTCAATAAACCAGATAACACATGAATAAAAATACGAATAGCAACATTCAAAAATATTTATTAAAAAATCAACTATGACACCACTCAATTGGTCAAATGTGTCAAAACCTAGAACATTTTATCCAACATAAATTTGGTAAGTCATCCATCTTTAGAGGAAAAAACAGATCATAGAATGTATATCTAACAAGGTGCATTGCCATTAATTGGCTCATTGACTGGTGCCGGTGTCTTATCAGTCACTTCAAAAAGCTCAAGTTCCAAATCATGTACATTACCATCATTAATATCGACTAAACGTAAGTTTGTTTTCTTAACATTATTTGTTAATTTATCGACTTGACAGAATAGATTTATCTAGCAAATAATTTTAAATTTTCTAAAACAGAACTTTATTTTCAATAAGTTTATAATCAGAAGTTTCAAGAAAAAAACTGTTAACAAGTAACACAAGAAGAAGTAGACATGGCAGTCAAAAAAAACTTCGAAATCAACAAATTTGACTCTGCACATGATGCATCTCTATTTGTTACAAAATACAGTTATATCGCTATATCCCTTAGCGGTATAAGCGGTAGATTTTATACCATTATAGCGTCATAGCGATCTAAGGGATATATGGTTGTATCGGTCTGGCGGTAAATAGTACAACACTTTGATACAAGTAAAAAGTGTAAATCTTGGCATTTGAAGGCGGACGCTTATAAAACTAGTGGGAAACAAAAAGAAAAAGTTTGCATAAGTTTTGCAGTTCCAGTAACGAGTTTATTTCGAACTTCGCAACCAAAGGAATATGACTGATCGGTTAAGCTTTAGACGAACTTAAATAATCAGAGAAATTCCCAATGTGGAATATCTTGATATGCTGCTATTGATTTGTGAAAACGAGGATTCTGCTTTATGTTTTTAGTTGTATAATTCTTCAATTTATCGGAATGTCTTCTTAAGGGGTAAGTGAACTGCAGAGATTCGTTGCACACGATAATGTCTCAAATGAAATGCAGAAGATGGGTAAGTATCTTAACTAAATGCTTCGATTTCAGCGATTCTTTTCAAGTATGTATTAACGTGAGTCACTCATCCTTATTTCACAAAGACATAGAAACAATAGCTTTGTTGTTACTATTGCTGAAGTTAAAAATCTCATGCATTAGAACCTTCAAATGACATTACATAATTTATAATAGTTCGGGAGACGCAGTCGATCTCACAAGTCCCAGCGATTCCTTGTTAAAAGATCTTTCTTTAATTGCGATTGCCAAACCTTATCCTATTTCCTACATCAGAACCAAAATTTGAGCCGCATATCCGTCCGAACACGAATACGCATAAAACATAAACTCGACTTCTATAAATGCCCTGCGCCATCCTAAAACCGCTTCTAATACACCGCTCGCACGATAAAACACAACGATGTCTTACCTTCCTCCTACAAGAAAATGCATACACATCTTCATTTTAGTCTCGGAGCGCGATACCCGAAATAGCACCGATAAGTCTTGTCTATACGAGCACTAGTTTGACTAGTTTAGCCTCGACAGTGTCAGAGAACATATAGACACCTTCATTTAAGTCTCGGTGCGTGGTGGCCCAAAGAGTAACGATTTGACATTCGGATCTGTAGACTGCAGAAGGATTGTACGGCAGAGTTGCAGCTGTCCGTTTGTTACAGATTCGGTAAAATATCGCTGAAAAGGATAGGGTGCGTGGGGGTAAGAATTAAACATACATTCACATCTACACTCACACCCACACCGCATGGCAGATATCAAATTCGAATTTCATTCACTATTAAGTGTTAAATTGCCAGAACAATCAACATCGTTTATTCTATCCGATGATTACTCAACAATAGTTATTTATAATTCGAAGAAAAATACGATCAAATATCTTTCAACGGAAATCAATAGAAATATCAAGAGTAATAAAGTCGACTCTCTTTTAAAAGCTCTAGTTTTTCATAATAATAATGACCAAGTTTATTTACAGCGTATTGATAATGATGATAACTCAATTATCTCTTTAGAACATGCCGATTTTCTTATAACAAAAGGTAATTTTATCGCTCTACTTAATTATAATTTAAAAAAATTGATTATCTATGACGTCGAAAGACTATTGCGTGGTACTATTCGATTACATATCTTATGTGATACATTACGTTTCCTGGAAAAGGGAAAAATATCTCTTTGGAATATCTAGAAAAAGGAATCATTCTTGTACATATATGAAATCGAAAATGTTGAGAAAAACTATTCATAGAAAATATATCACTGCTCGTCCGAGCTACAACAAATTAACTTATATTAACTTGTAATAACCAACTAGTCTTAATGTCGTTCAACAGAGAAACTATTCTCTCATTAAAACGGTTAGATATGAATCATTTTATATCCTATATTTTATCGTTTTTTTATCCTTGTTTTAACGATACTGAAACTCCGTCGAAAACTTTTCCATTGTTTGAAAGCGCTGAATGGATCTCTTGCCATGAAGACGAATATTGGACATTGATAAATTCTAGTTCTATGAACAACATATAGTAGATAGAAATATTTATACTACGAACTGTGTCTTGCACTTAAACAATATATCAGAATATTTGCTTTTCATATATCTGTATTCATACAATAAAAACTTTAATTAAAAAGAGAAGATCATTTGCTGACAGTTTTCTGTTAGTTCTACGAATAGAATTCGTGATAATGATTGTTACTCGAACACACAGATTTTTTCTCAATATTTTCTATCGAAAATAGAATAGTCTATTCGTAAACTTTAAAAATCAATCGCAGACGTATTAAGAAGGAGTCAATTTAGTGACGAATCTATGACGTCAATAAGACGAAGGCGATCATGATCAAAAAACGTTTTTTAAAGTCCATCCGAGATGGCATAAGTTGACTTTTTATTCGTTCCAGTCTAAGGTCAGATTCGTTCAATATTTCCTATAAATTCTACATCTTGGTCGATCCCATATTTTGTCCTATATTTCGATTGAGTTTTCTTTTCTTACCTATATTTTGCCTAAAAAAGGCATGGATGTGCATGGTTCGGCAGTGAGTGGTTTTCTCAATTGATTTTCTATCAACATTTAGTATTAACCTACGAGTTAATTGATCGTATGTTTGTATTCTACGGATGTTTTTTGTTCCCATTTCTTTAGCTGAACTCTGCTTCTATGACAATGTGTATCATATGTTATTTCCTTTATCGCTCGATTTTTTTCTTCTTGCTAGTTTTCTATTCATGATGAATTATCGTTCTCTTCTATCCAAAATGCGTGCACTAGTGCTTTAATTAAGAAGGTTTTCTTTGCTACAATAACTAGATAATCCATTTATTAGATTATAGAATCATACGGATTAAGTCGAAAAAAAACACAATTTGTTTTTTGATAGTCCTGTTTCTGCACCTGTTAACAATGACAAGGCATGAGTGTTTCTTCTTTTTTATGGTAACATGTCAGTGAGATTGAGCACAATTGGAATGATGATAATCGTTCCAATGATAGACAAAATATGACAAGACACTACGAGAAAGGAAAAGAAACAAGATTCGCTTTTTCTTGTTTTAAAAGGTTTCTGCACTTATTCTAAGTAATCTATTAATTCGTGAAAGACGATTGGCTTCGATTGCAATATTTTAAAAAGTTTATTTCAAAAAAACCGAAAACCAAATAAGTCATTCAAATAAAATCGAATACCTGAAACACACCATTAAACATTGAAGTTTGATCGAATTTTTCAATACCATACCATTGAACTAATCTTTCAATGAATCTTAAAAACCAATGAATATTTTCACTATTTTTATTGAATCCAAATAAATAAATCCACCATCGATATATTTTCATAACAGAATGAGCTAGGTGATGATTATTAACTGATGCATAATTTGATACTAAAACATTATCCAATTATAATTGTACCTGATGGTGTTAATGGTGCATAATAACCTTCCTGTATAGTTAAATAAATATTTTTAATTTTAGCTGATATAATTTCATTTTTATAAACATATTGTATATGATCATCTAAATGCAATTGACTAGCAAATATAGCAGATTTTAATTCTGTATCATTTGCTAAGAATATTAAATGATTAGGTGATATAAATAAAGATGTTATAATATTTCTATGATCGTCAATTTCCATAATAATTAATAAAAAACTAAAGAAACCATGGCGTTTTAAGTGAATAAAACCTTCAATAGGTTCATAAATTAATTTATTTTCTTTATTCATAACTAATACACGTTCACCAATTTCTATATTTGATAAAGATTTCATTGAACCATATTCAGTTATAACAGTACTTCGACCAGGAAAGCATTTTGATTCACGTCTTTTAGTTATACAAGTATACTGAAGACAAACATTACCATTCGATGATATTGAAGTACAATTACATGTTGAATCATATGGATCATATGGACCGTTAAAACAATCAACTGGTAATATTAAGAAACATAAAAAAGCAATAGATAAAACAGACATTTGCATGTTGAATGGAAGTATGCAAATCAGCTGTTAAAGTAATGGTGAATAAGAGCGCTAAAAGAAAAAAAACTCGTCGATGAATAAGAGTATATTTTAGTTCTATTAGGTCGTGTGTCAATAGTAAGGACATGACCTTTCTTAATTTCAATTGGTTTAATGATGTCAAGACCACCGGACAATATGCGACAAGATACTCTGACCTCATGACCGATGATAGCTGCCTGCTCGTCCTGCCATCTATTCATTATTGTCCCTCTTCAATTCATTGAAATCAGTGTTGCATAGAGATATAAAACAGAGAAAATATCAAGCCAAGTCTTATAAATGAATATATACGTTGTTCTAATAAATATACAGTCTTAAAACTGATCTTCGACTTGATATTTTAGGATAAACAAGAAAAATAAAAGATTGTTAGAGGAATGTGGACCGTACAGGATATGCATACGAATGCAATAATATTGAGAAAAAGGTTTACTATCATAACTGCTTTGCACGCGAAAGTTGAACATAAGCAGCGTGGCGCAGTGGAAGCGTGCTGGGCTCATAACTCAGAGGGCGGTAGATCGAAACTACTCGCTGCTATTTTACCTTTTTTATTCGTATATTTTTGCATAATTTCAAAATCTGATGCAATATGTTGCAATACAGAACAGAATAAGCAAAACATTTTTACATTAACTATCGTCTGATGCATCATTGCACAAGACGAAGTACTCTATTCAGAAACATTTATTGTTTAATTGATAAAAAAATTATCTTGTGACCTATCAAATTATGTTATTTCATTTTCTTAAGTGCACCTTTTTTCATAATCAACGAAGTATATTGAAATCAGAATTAATTGCTGCATGGCATAACCGATTGAAAAATAATTATTCAGTTATTTAGTATGATTATAATGTTCAAAGTACTTCTCTAAGTACAATATACTAGTTTTTTTCAGTAGAATAAATCGTAGATTCTTTTGAAAACGATAAACTTTGTTAACATATTAGACATATAAGTAAAATCACTAAATTGAATAATGACATCAGCGTAACATTGAGACCTTGTAGATAGATAAAGAAAAAAAACATAATTTTCAACATCTTCTTACAATCCATTTGAGTTCGTGCAACTTTTAATTTTTTTGCTAATGCCATCTGTAAATCTACAATGTGTTTTCTATTCAACATTTCAGCTATATCTCTGAAAACGCCTACATTAGGAAAACAATACTAATTTTGCTTTTCGTTTGTTTTTCACTTATTACCCATACCATTTAGTAGAGTAAAACATTTAGTCCACTATCTATTATCCTTTTCAACAAACTTTATTCGAAGATTCAATAAAGTGTCGCGCAAAAAGAAAGGCATTGTTTATGTTTCTCTATTATTGATACTCATTTTTTTTAACGACACAAACTTGTATTTTTTACAAATAGACTATGTTAATGAAGATATGGAAAGATATTATTCGATAAAATCGTAACAAGAAAAACAAAGAGATGTAGCTTTTCAAATATTTGTATGTTGTTGCTTTTTTTTTCTCGTTCTTTATTCATAGAATGCGTCGACCAATGTTCGTACAGAACATTTGAAATTATGAAATTATATCTTTGATGAATTACAAAATGAATCACAAACGATGAAAAGACAAAAAAAAGAACATTGCCGGTACTGGGACTTGAACCCAGACTGAGAGATTGAAGGTCTCTTATCCTACCATTAGACTATACCGGCATGATGAAATATTAAAGAGAAAATGTTCGAATTATGCAGTATTAACTCGTCATTTACTATCATTCTTATAGACATTGAATTAGATGAGGCGCAAGGATAGGATCGGTATGGAGTGTAGGATTTGGACATTAGTATGGGTAAGGATAGATTGTGAGTATGCATGTTCATAATATCCTCTTTCAGATATTTACACCCAAATCATACCCAATCATCTATATAATTTTTTTTATAAGATATCAATCATCAGTATTAATAAGTATTCATAATTCATTTTCAGAGTCGTTTCCTTCTTTAAAAAACGAAGTAATATGTATATTACAAAATAGTTAGTATCGACTGCTATAATTACAATAGCATTCTGATGGATATGACTACATACAAGTTTTTAAAATCTTAATAATAAATAGAGTAATAATTAAGTATTTATTTTATAAAGCTAATTCAAGAGATTAATTTTTTATATGTATTTTCAACATCATAATGAAGTTGAATCTAGTTACTGCTTGTTTACATTTCAAATTCGTGTATGGTTCGAACCTACTACACAATGGCATCTTTTTTTAATAGTATAGATTTTATGACTCTTTAATTCACCGTTTTTAAGTATAATTTTTCTAAAAAGACTTTAAAAAAACTCTACTATGTAATTTAAATCTAAAAACAATGGAGATAACAGACTTTAAATTAAGTTTCAATTTGGAAATTTTTTCCATCACTTTTTTTTTGAATGAATCATATTAGTCTAGCTGAAGAATTAAAAATGAACTTATTATTTTTCTTAGTTTATAATTTCAGGTAAAATTGTTTGTTACATTCAAATTTTTTCTATATTTGAGATGTGTAGAATAAGATTCTTTTGTGTAACTTTACCGTATACCAGAAAACTCTCCTTGATATTACTATAATAGGCGTTTATTTTACCTGTGAAAATTAATCGATGAGCATCTCTATTTTGTGCATGCATAAGTATTTATAAGACATGATCGATAGAGAAAGAGAACTTTCTAAAACTTTAGCAAAATTTATTATTCTTACTTTCAACATTAGGAAATAGTTCGATTTGATATATTATAGATGACTTGCTGTAGGCTAAATACGAGATTTCGAGAAGTTGTGCAATAACATAATTTGAAAACGAAGAATCGGAGAAGTGAATCCACTGAATACTAAAGAGTGTCCTAAAGCCAAACATTTTAAGTGAGTTTTTCAGCGATTCAGATATCGTTGATGAACGATATTTCAGAATTATGTAATTTTTAATGTTACATAGAAGACAAAAAATATCTATTTATATTTAACAACGAATTTTTATTAGCTAATTCTGTTGAAACTCTATAAAACTATTCTTTTTCAATAAAACGCCTTCAATAATTTGTTAAGAAGAAGAGTATAAAGTCTTTTTATTTATGTCATATAAGTATGTGTCTATTAATTCAAATGTTAATAGGAAAGATGTGGAGATAGGTAGATGATGGAAAAGCTAATAATAATACACATCTAGAATCTTGATAAGCTTTCTCTTATGGTCTGCAATGAGCTACCAGAAACTATAGAAAAATATCAGTAGCTATTAACATCAATATCATCTTTTTTTGCTGACAGGCTTACAGAATTCTTTTACAAGCTTGTATTGTAAAAATTTTCATTGAACTATTTTTAATTCAAGCATTTTACTAAAAGAGATCTTCTTGAGTATATTAAAATATCAATTTATAAACGAGTGTATACTGATCATTTTCAGTAATGTGAATAATGCAGAAATGATACTTTATTTTCCATTATTTTGTAAAAAAAAACATTAAAAAAAATGAATGGAAATGTATGCTTTTTCGTAGTTTCAACGCATTTCAATTCATTCTTTTTCTTTTTGGAACTAATGTTCCAATGATTGGCAATTTATTCAAAATCAATGGATAGCATGTATTATCTGAAATAATTGTCAAATGCTTCAATATTCAATGAATTTTCAGTGCATTTCAATGCATCATTTAGAAATAATGTTGTAATGATCGATAATGCATTGAAAATTAACGCATTACGATGCAGGATTAAAAATAAGGTTGATGTTTTTGATAATTCATTAAAATAGTAATACATTTTGGATGTGGGTATTCATCTTCGTTTCATTCACACTTACGTCCACATCCATAACTTTATGTATATATTTGTGTTAATTTTATGAAATGAGTTTATTTAATAAGTTGATTATAAATTCGTAGTAATATCACAATAAATATAAGAAGAACAAAATAAAATGAAGAATAAAAAATAAGAAGATGAAATAAATAATGAATATGAATATGTTTCTTGAGAAATAGAAGTCAAATCTTTGCGCTTTCTTATTTCATTCGAATTTTTTCAATTGTTGATCTGTCTAATGGTTTTAATTGTTTTTTATCATCTATTTCCATCCATCCATAAATTGTATATTGGTCTTTAATATAATAAAGACCATTTTCATACACTAATGGAATTTCTCGAGCATAATTATGTTTCCAATAAGTAAAGTAAAAATTTTCTTCAGCAACTCTAATAGAATTTCTTAAAACTTCAACAATAATAGAAACATGTCCATAAGGAATATATTTTTGTCTTGGATAAATTAAATATGATTCATTTGTTGGTCGCTTTGGAGAACCATTTGGATGTTTTTTTAATGGAAAACTTTCTTTATCAATAACTCTTTCAATATATTCTAATTGGCTCCACATATTATTAGCATCTTTAATATTTTCAAAAATAGAACTTTTACGTAAAAATGTCCATCGACGTGCATATTCAACACATTGCCATTTAATTCCCATATATATTCCATATAAATAACTATTTTCATTTGAAAAATAATCATCATTACCATTTGAATAAGCAATTACATTTGATGATGCAACACCAAGTATTGAATTATATGGTGCAAGATTTTTTTCACTTGATCCTTGTCGTTCTATCACGAATAAAAGAATAAAACTTTTTTTTTAAACACTTTTTATCAAATATATAATTGAAATAAAAATGAAATTTTGAAAATTGAAATAAACTAACCTACAAGTAATTGTAAGTATGATAATTCTTTCGATTCAACTTTGTAGGAACATTGATAAAAAATTATGAAGATAATTATTGAAAAAACAAGTTTCATGATTAAACGTTTGCGTGCGACTAAACGGCAAGCTGTTTTATAAATGTTAATTGTCACACCAGATACAAGTAATTTTCTTTAACATTCAGTTTTCTTTTTCTTTTTATACGAATAGGAGTGAAGGAAGAAAAAAGAAGTTATCCAAGTAGACTTTAAAAAGAATACGATAGGTGTGACAAGCAGCCGAAAATTTGAGATATATACTTTTTATTCGTTCTTTTCTGATTTCGAGCCCCACGGTGGTCATCAAATCCCAATCACATGAAAACTGTATTCAATCAGACATCCATTTTCGACTCTTCAAACACTTTTAGATTCCTTACTAATCATTTAAGTTTCTGATACTTGAGAAAAGAAACACATTAGAAGCATTATATTGAGTACTCAAGTAGAAGTAAACCAAGCAGAATAACAGTTTCAAGTGGTAAGATTGATTTTGATTTCGTGAAAATTCTATAAAAAATGATTTGCAAATGTCTGTCTCATTCGACTACCTCTTAGAAGAGTGATTTATTTTCAACATATATTTTCCTAAATTTCACAATTTAAACGAAAATAACAAGACTAAAATTCATAAGCATTTTTGACAAACAACATAGCTATAATAAATTTTCTGATAAAAGATGTTTTTGTATTCGGTTAAAAAGTTCCTTTTTTTTTAATTTTTGAAAAATGTTAGCAAATGTTAAAAGAACAATCCTGAAAGTAGTATCCTTCTAACAATGGAAAAAAATAACTTTCATAATAGTTCATATTTAATTTAGATGTTCAACGAATGTTAATTGTATATATCCATGTTCGAATCTCTTTCTTCCATTTATTTGATAGGTGATAATGACTCAAGAATAAGACATCTATAGATAAAATTTCTTTGTATTTTGTTCAAATTTTGATTCCTTCGCTAAAAATCATTGGACTGATCGAAAACCGAGCCTTTTACTGACCTATCGGAGAGTGAGAATCCGAGAGGTCTATTTGTTATTCGATGCTTATGATAACCTTAAATTGATACGACGGAAAATAAATTGTTGTTTTTGTTTTTTTCTACTTTCACCATGACTTTTTGTTTACCAAAGAAATTAAATTTTTGCATAAGGTTGTGAAAAATGTCATAAAATTGTATATCTAACATTCATTCGATAACCAATATCAATAGCTTAAGCCATTGTGCAATGATGCATTTTTGAAGTATAAACTTCCATACTTGTTTCAAATGTTGATTAATGAATAAGAACATCATAATTTTGACCTGTATCTAAAAAAAAAAGTTCATCATAGGTTCATGCAAACGAAAGTGTTCTAACTTATAAATTTTGCTGACTTACTAAATGAACGATGATATCGATTTGTTCTCGTAGATTTTTCCTAATTTTCACTTCTAAAATTTCGCAGCATATATTGGAACGTGTGAAGAGTGGTAGAAAATACTGGATATTACAGATGCCATTATGTAAAACTTCACTATTGATTAAACTTGATCGTGTAACTGATATATGAATTCATCAATGTAGGAAAGTAATATTAAATACAAAAGTTTAATCATATTTCTATTTTTACAAGGTATTATGCAGCTTCATTTCTTTTCTAGTTGTTTCCAATTTTCAAATACAAACTCGTGTCAAATCACATGAGAACAACTACTGTGAATGTAGATGTTGGTGAAGATGGTATATGGTCGTATGCGTGGGGTATGAATTTGACTCATCTAATCATTCACAACCTCATGCATATCACCACAATCATATTCTCACAGAACATTCCAATGCATCGGATGAAATAAAAAAATCAGATATGTTTTATGATTATCTGAGATAATAAAATGTGTCTCAACTAAATATTTTTCTTCTTTCGGAAATTTCGATTGTTTCTCGTGATTAGTCATATACCCTTCTTTACTGTCTGTATTCCCATCCCATGTGAATCTGGATTGCAAAAGATGTGCATGACATAACGACATACAGTTTTTACTTCGAAAGATGATTACAAAGAAATACAACAGGAAATACATTGAGGATAGTTCAAATTAAGCTTAATAAGAACAGTGTTGAAATAGTTTGTCAGTAGACATATAATTTTGTTATTCGATAAATAATAAATTGTTATTAGTGTAGACATGTAAGTCTTTCAATGTTTTAATCAAATTAAACTATACTCATATTCAGGGGCGTAAGTCACCATTGAAGGCAGGGGGCGTAGTCCTTTGAATTGTTTTTTTGGGAGAGATTAAAAAATTTTTTGACTAAGATAGTGCGTGTCTAAAAAAATGGATTTCTAGTTGTTTGCTATGTGTTTTTTGTGTAGACAATACAGTTCAGGAACCCATGTAAAAAATTTGGATTGAGAATCAGATTCAAAGTCGATTATAATGGCACTATTATAACCTGATTTTAATCAGATTTTTCAGCTTTAAATGACAAATTTTATTTGATTTTCATTTTTTCTATCGATTTTAATCGATTACCAACAATGACTATAATAATAGCTTTAAAACAATCAAAATCAAATAAAATTTGTCATTTAAAGTTGAAAAATCTGATTTGAATCAGGTTATACTAGTGCCATTATCATCAATTTTTAACCTGATTCTTAAACCAAATTTTTTACATGGAAAACACTACAGCAGAAAAGAAGCATGGATTAAAAAGAAGAGAGACGCACACAAAGATTTAATGACAGAAAAATGGATGAGTACAAAAGGGATACACGGTTGTTCCGAGGTAATCCAGATTGAGAGACCCATCTAAATCTTTTTCAGCACTGTAATCTTCTTTTGCTCATTGTGTTACAAAAATACTTTTAACGTAGAAACATCTTATAATATGAAAAATATTTGGTTTTTCTACCTTCCTTCATTTTGAGGAAGAAAACTGTTATCGTATGGAGTCAAAAGCGTCTCTAGACGTATCTAACGCCGAAGGCGTTTACGTCAGCGACTATTGATGAAAATGATACTTTATAGAACGCAGCATTAATAGAAACTTCCTAGAAATAGGTTTTAAGCCTTCAAAATATAGTTAGGCATATGCAATTGATACCATTTATGCAAGCGAAATTGCTTTGTCGGCAGGTCTAAATTCTATTTCAGTGTTGTTGCGTTTCAAAACCTAAATGGTCGTTGAATGAAACCATTGATATTTGTTTAAAAGTTTTTGCCGCCGAAGGCGGCCGCGCTTGTGACCATTTAAAAAATAAAACTCTTATGCGTAAAAAGTACTATAAGAAAATGTTTAAATGATATATCAGACTTCTTAGGTCCGTTGTAATTGTAAGTTCTTACTTTTTGCGAAGCGAAAATTTTTTTTTTTCACTTTATATCTTGTTTGATATAGACTTATTTAATTCAGCACTTTTTGCCAAAGAGTTAGTAAGCTTCTACTTCATGTCTGTTTTTGCCCTTTTTACTAGTGAAAATCACGAAAAACTTTCAAGTATTGTGGGGGGGGGGGCGCACTACATAAGCAATTTTTCAAACCAGGGGGGGCGTTGGCATAGAGAATTTCAAAAGCAGGGGGGCGTTACGCCCCACGCATCCCCCTCCCTACTTACGCTCCTGCTTGTGTGTCATAGATTTGATGACTGATGGATGATTAACTAGTTGTCCCTGCCCGAAATACAAGATTATCAATAAAAATCACGTAAAAGAAAAATATATTATGATCTATGATAGATCAAACTACTTTCAAGTTTGAAATTCTGTTTCAAGAAAGATTTAGTAAAAGCATGCAATACTGAATTTTAGATCTTGATATTTTTGATAGTCTTTTCTTTACATGTGTGTTCTAGTTGAATTACCTGATGAAAAGCTGGCTTATATCGAGGAACATAGGGAGCCATGCATTCTCCTGATGTTGGCATCTTTTAGTTTGCTTTGTCGATGCAAATCTAAGTAACACTGATCAAAATGCAGCAATCCTTTTCTTTCAGCATTGTTTGTCAGAGTTTATGCTTACAAATGGATTTCTTTGCTTTAAGAAAGAATATAAATATCGATTTCATGTTTTCACAATCTTCAACAACATATTTCAATCTCGGTTGTGACTTAGAAGAAATTATGAAAGTAAATACGCCATAATACACGTGAAAGCAAAAAAAAATTCGTGTTCAGGTAAACAGCAAATAGTTAATTGATAACGTCTTTTATGCAGTCGCAAAAGTTTAAAATTTTATCATATCATAACAAAAGCAAGGAAGAAGTATTAAATGTTCTGTTAGTTAATTTCATAGCTTATGTATATAAACAAACATCGAAAGTCCAAGAATTGAAACAGTAAATATGATATGGATTGATGAGAGTGTGGTTAAGGAAAGGCATAATTTCTACTTATATAGGCACAGCCACATCCACAACCCAAGCTCAAATCCTCAAAATAAAGAACGAATATACCATCGTATATCATCCTTTGATCGATAATTGACTTCAAATTCATTCAATTGACCTAAAGTCTGTTCATTATTTATCAGTGGCTTTATAGTAAGCTTTCAATGTATACAGTAATTGTTTAAAATAGCCTTCTGGATGTTACAAATGGTATAAAAAATCAATATATTCCGTTCGCCAAAATACGAAATGATCTATAGTGTTCTGCATTTTATCAAATGAATCAAGAAGCTGACAAATTATCAATGGTTTAGTAGCAGCAGCATATAAACTCTTGATTAGATTTTCTGTGTTTCTATAGACATGTTTTATCTAGAAATAAAATGTTTTGATATTCATCATCTTGGATAATGATGGAATATAGAATTCAAACTTACTTTTTTGATACTTTGCAGATAACTCTTGAAAAGATCTTTTTTCATTTTTAGAAATGTTATAATGAATATAAACTAAGTGAATATGAGTGATATTGTAAATTTACGAAAGCAATAATTCAGCAAGTATAGCTGAATAGATTATTTGTGTACTTATAATATTTTTTTCAATGTATTGATTACATTCTGACGGTGTAGAAAACTAATATATGTGATCGAATGTTTTTCGTAGCTTTTGAAGATGATTCATAATCGTTGTTGAATGAATCGCTTTGTTCAAATTTTTCTTTGGCTCACTGGATGTCAAAAGTCATTTGAGATGGAATGCTCAGTAGAGTTGTTCTTTTTTCCCTTCAAACATTAGTTTATGTTTTAATTCAAAATAATGCAGAACTATCAAGAAGAAAAATCGATGATGCGTTGTACAAAATGGTTGGTGAAAATAGTTTCACACATTTTAGAATAATTCTCACACATTAGAAGATTCTTTTAATCAAACATTTTAAAAGACGTATTACAAGATCTAAACATAAACAAGTTTAATTAATCCTGATATCTATCTATGCATATGTATATAGATAACATCAGCTTACTGGACGATGCGAAAGCTTTTAAATCATCCTTTATCTTAAATATCAAATTTTACTTAAAACGAGGTGTGGCTATAAATGTGAGACTAGATAAAATTCAATAATGATTTTTCATGAACTAGTTTTGTTTGTTTGACATCGAGCTTTCATCAAATTTCTGATTTCTCGTTCGTAGACTGCTTGATCTACAACTACAGGATTTCTTTGCTCTTGAAATCTATGCTGTGCCTTGTCAGATTCCCATGATTTAAAGCCATACAATTTTTCACCTAAATCAGTCAATTGAAAAGCTTCAGGTAAATCCTCCTTTGACAATGGAAAAGGACGTAAAGCTTCATCAGCAATTGGTGCCATATGTAAATATTGAATGATTCGCATTTGATTAGAATTATTTGGATAGTTTCCATGTGGTAAACGAGTATCCCAAACAAGTAAACTTCCTTTTCTTATTGGCATACGTTGAATATGTTCTCGAATAGGATCATCTCTAGGAATTTGAACAGTTGTTGGATCTCCACTTTGATTAGAGCGTAAACATAATTTTTGATTTTGTTTGGTCCACGTAACAATGTAATGTTGAAAGCCAGGCACTGCATGAAATCCACCGTCTTGTTCACGACAATCGACCAACGCTAATATAGCTTGTAATTTTCTTACACGCATACCATTATTTGTTAGTTTATCCTGTGCTGAAAGTGGATTATTGCTTGATTCAAAATGACCTTCAGCTACATATTCAAACCCATAGGTTGTTGCTCGACCCGTCAATGGATTCATATCTAAGTGCAACCAATTCGATATTGTTTTCCAATTTTCTCGATCTTCAGTTTTATTGAGAGACGGAAAATAAACATCTTTTGTTGGTCGCATTAAACCAGCTCGAGTAATATTAGTCATCAATTCGTGATCGCCAAATAATGTACAAAATACTTTGTAAATATTTGGATTTTGTCGATTATCACATGCTTGAGGATATAACCAACGTTCATTACCTAGTATGCCCATGTGTGAAAACATAGGCCAATTTGAATTCCATATTTCTGGTTTATTACAATCAATATTTGAATTACACATTTCTTGCAAGAATTTCCATACGTCATCAACACTACGTTCGCATTCTTGTTCTGTTAGAACATTTGCTATGACGACTACTCCATGTTTTTCGAAGAATGTCAAAATTTCATCTTGTTGTTCAATATCAAACGCAATAATAAATCCATCATCATCGATTGGAAGTGGAGCAGGATGAAATGTTTCATCATCACCAGATGAAATATGAATTTCATTAAGTTTAGTAGACTTTATATTGCTATTGTCAGCCATGAAAAATTGAATGTAATAAAATAGGTGAAGTAACGAGTACTAAAAGAAATGTAATGTTTCGTTTCTATGTATACTCGGAAAAAAATGACTCAGTAACAATATACTCATCGACTGTAATGTCTTTAAATATTGCGAAACGATCTTTTTCATCTAAAGCGTAAGAAGGAAATAAAGGAAAAAACCATTGCATTAATATGACGTTAACATTTTTCGTTCTTTCGAATATACACGAATAGAACATTTATGTTCTTTCCTTCCGATGAGACGTTTCAACACGTTGTAACGTATTAGTCATAGGATAGACTTAGTGCATTTTCGCCGATTTCACTATCGTCGAATGAATTAATAATCCAAGACTAGTCTCAATCAAGTATCAAAAAATAACATGTATATCAATGACAGAAAATCATCCGTTTTGATTATTTCAGCAGATTTAGAACACGTGATCTTGCAGTTCATTTCATCACTAATTGTAAATATTTTATTTCGTTCTATCACTTCCTCTGACGGTTTGTTTACGTTTAAATCATGAGTGTTTCTTTTCTGTTCTGTTATGAGTTAAGCTAAAATGAAAACAATGGTCTAACGCTTTTTACGTCTTACTTAAGACAAATAAAGAGATATGATCTTAAAATATTACCAAAAGTGCACATCTCAACATCAAATTAATCAAGTTAAATCAAACTATGATTGATTTTTTTCACATTAGATCGTTTATCAAATGACTACAGACTCATGGACATTATAAACCGTCAATGTTTGCTCTGACACATAGATCTCATTTAAATTTGTGAAGATCACTTGTTGATTCGATGGAATGACCATTATTTTTTTCCCGAAAAATTTAAAACCTACAATAAAACAAAAGAATAGACATTGTCAACAATATTCATTCTTTCTATCTATTTTTGTCTGTTTACATATAAATATGTGTTTTTGTTTCCGATTCTGAAATATAAAATCATTATGCAACCATATCATTGTGTTAAATTTTTTTTCATTATTTCGCTTAGAAGCGAAATAATATAAATTTTTATTTACTTAATAAAATATGAGCAAATCCTTGATTGAAAAATGAAACATTTTACATAGATCAAACTCGATACTAAAAAACATAGTGTGAAATATTAATATTTCTGTTCATATTATAGGAAAAGGGAAAAGCTAATCAACTTTAAATGAATAGAAGTATTCAAATATAAGACTTAGACATTTATAATACAATGATCTAAAAAACTTAAATGAAATCATTGCAAAACTATTTTTGAATGAATCTAAAAAAAAAAGCATTCATATTGTTTGATGTACATATGACAAATATTCTCATGAGAAATAAATCAATAACATATGTTTAATTAACTTCTATTCATTGTTTATTAATATTATAATGCTATTTGTATTCTTTAGTCATTCATCTAATAATAAAATTCTATTTGATTGCTTATAATTATTGATATTCATCATCAAACAAAAAGTTTCATTCAATTGTATTCTTGCATGTTTATGTTCATGAGATTAATAAGATAACATGAAATAGAAGTTGTTTGATTATAAAAGATAAAATTGTTTTATTGATTATATAAATAAATTCCAGTATACTTTGCTTTCAATTTTATTTTTCGTTACTTCTTGAGACATTATAATATAAACATACATCTATTGTTTGACTTTTGAATCAAAACAAAAAGAAAGAAAGTGTTTGTTGTTGTTTTTTCACTTTGCTATATTATACAAGTGATAATGTTCAATGTTATATGAATAATTGAAGTAAGTTATTTTCAAATATTCCCTCTAAAATATTCGATGAAAAGAAGAAAAAAAAAAATACTTCAATCATCTGACGCCTTCTAGACTAATTTTTTTTTTCTCATCTGTCTGGTTCTCTTTTATAGTCGTATGATAAAAAAACCTTGAACCAACATATGAATATCAAGTGTGTGTGTGTAATTTTTCAGTTACAGACAATATTTATTTCTATGGAGAAAAATTTTGAATACTCTGGTTGTCTTTTTTTCTTTTTCTTATTAATATTTTGATGAAGGCTCAAGTCTTCTATTATTATTATTGTCGAGGAAAATATTAAAGATTTTCCTCATTAATAATTATTGAAAATATGAATTTTATATCATCATTTCGATTACGTTTATTTGGTATTATCTGTTGTAAGTATATTTCCATTAGAAAGTTAATATATGTCTTTTTTTTGTGTTTTAATGTATAGAAAAAAAAGATTATTTTAGTCGAGTTGATGACACAATTCTCTTTATCCTTTGTTTGAACATTAGCGTATGTGAACATGATATATACAAAGAGACTCGAATACATTAAAGTAAAAGAGACAAAAAAAAGAAAAGAAATCACTTGAGCCGATCCTGCTTCCTATCTTACACTTAAATTAATATACAAGATTAAATTAATTAGACTACTAGTAGTACTAATCAAAATACTATGTAGTACTTATTATTACTGATATTGTCAATCGATATGTATACAGTATTATTTATATACATATGAATCTAATGCATAAAATAGTTTCATCGTATTTAGCACGATTGGTGAACAGTTTGACGCATTTTGACAATCGATAAAAATGGACGATGGTTAAAAATAACATACTTTTATTCGTTCTCACTCTTGCTTTCTTAATATATCAATGAATCAATACACGCGACGATGATGTTGTAATTTCTTTTCATGCCTGAAGTCTTTTTAATCATACGCATGTGTCTTCTCTTATTTTGTTAGAGTTCAAATTATACAATATGCATAAAGTGTTCTTTTTTTTTCTCATACTCTCTCTCTCTCTCTTCATATTCATTTTATACACTATTTTTTCTTTTTATTAGATATTACAGGATCCACCTACATAGAAAGACTACGAATGAGCCTTTACTTTATAGATCAACACGTTCAATACGTATATGTGCGTGTAATCTTTTGTTGATAAATAGATCAATCAATAAAAGAACACCCCGGTTAGATTTCTTTTTTCGAATTTTTGTTTTTTTTTTGCACATAAAAAACTCATTATTCAAACTATTTTCAAGTAATATTTAAATATATATCTATGTTTCGTTATGCAAAAAAAAAAATAATAATTCTCGTACGATTAATCTTGATATGATATATATCTATATGAGTGCGTTTCGAAGGAACAATGTATAGATCACATAGTCGATTGATTATACATTTATATGTATGTCTTGTCTCGTTGAAAACGAACAAAAAATTATGATTATCGCATGTTTCTCTTTATTTTTTATTTTTTTTATCTTGACGAGACAGATGCGCATAAACGTCATGATGAAAATTGAACATCTTTCTTTGTTAATGTATGTTAAAGAGAGACAAGAGAAAGAAAGATACATATAACATAGTAAGTTATCATTGTGATCGATTTTATTTTTTTTTTTATACCTACTCCAGATACATCCTATCATTCTTTATTCACTCATCCTATTTATAAAATATCCATGGTTGATTGTCTTTCATGGCATAGTTGCTATGGAAGTATACGTTCATCAAAATTTTATCCAAAAGAAAAACGTTTTCTATCAAAAAAACATTCTGATCAACAATATTGTATACAAAAACAAGTTCAGAACAATATCAATAATAAAAGTAAGCATATACATATATATATATTATTATTTTTTATAACAATGAAACTAATTATAATTGATCGATATTGCTTTGACTTTCGTTTTTTTTTTGTTATAATCTTATATACATTGACCGGAAGTATATTGTGTATTTGTATAGTCGTCATCGATAACAACAACAATAACATACTAGCCTTCGTTTACAGACGAACGAAATAACGAATTGATCCGATTTAATCAATTCGGTTGATCATCTTCTTTCGTTCATCTTGCCCACCTCGGTCCTCTGTAATTATTTTTTTTTTCTCTTCTTCGGTAAAGATTAATACTGTACATAAAGAAAAAAAAAAAAAGACGAGAAGCTTAGCATCATGTCATTGTTTTAAACTTTAACTTGTCTTTTTCGTTTTTTGGCTACGTTAATAAGTAGTGAATCTATTAGTTGTCAACACATCAATGGAAAGCATTGAACAAGATTCATATAGTTATTATCGTTTACATGAAAAGATTGCACTTGTTTCTTTATTAAAAAAAGAAATGAAAAAATGTTCGACATCATATAGATGTTCTGGTATTACATTTGTTAATCTTTTTTTAGTTTTTTAATTATTTTATTATATTTTTTTCTTGTTTCTAGGTAATTTTAGTTGTGTTAATAATGATACACATTCATTAAAAAAACAACGCAATATTAATAATAATAATAATATATCACCATCACCAATAGATGAACAAAATAATTCACTTGAATTTTATATATTTGATATAAGTCGTGAACGTAATCTTCATTTAAATACTTGTTTAAATGATAAACGTTTATTAATTTTTTCAAATATTTCAAATGGATTATATAAAATAGGTCTTCGAAATGGTAAGTTATTAGATTTTATTTAAAAAGAAATTTTTTACAAAAAAATTTACTTAGTTTATTATTTATTTGTCATCAAAGTAATTAGATAGTATAATATAATTCAACTATTGAATATCATTCAATAAATCATATTCGAGATTGACTTGTTATGATAAAATATTCTTTTTTTCCTATTTGTACGTTTTTATGTGTTCATATTTTCATTGAACCATGCAAAAAAAATAATTGAACATAAACTTACACGTTCTAAATCATATCAGATTATATATATATATAAGTAAGCTAAATAAATTCAATGTATAATACTAATGGTAAATGCAAGTGAAAACAAAAATAAAAATATTTAATTTCTTTTCGGATACAAAATTGAATTTATCAAAAAAAAACATGAATAATAAACATTATATTTTTGATAATAAAAAAACAAATTTATTTATTTAAATACAATTCAAAATATGGATTTTATGGCATATTCATTAACTTCAAATTAAACGTTATAATTTAAATAATATTAATTCATTCATATGATTTTTATCAGGTAAGAAAGACAAAAACAAAAACATCTTGTACTATTTACATGTAGATAGTAAAATAGAAGATACATTAGTCCATTTTCTCGACTTCAAAAATTCTTTCTCACATTCAAAAACAACAATAAATCTTATCGACGACTATAAACAATTGACATAATTCTTTGTAATCTTGAGAAATTTTCTATTATTTGCTTAAAAAAAAATTACTTGTATTCTATTATCAAAACATTAAAAAAAAGAAACTTTTAACTCTTTCTCCCTAGTGTAAACATATTATTCTGAAAACAATATCAATTAGAATTGGATACAATTCAAAAAATATGTTTTCGATATAGTTGTCGTACTTCAGCTAGGAAAAACTGGTCTATCAGTATGCGGATTAGTAACTGGTACTGATTTGATTTTTAGCTGAAAATACCAAACTATATAAACAGAAATGCTCGATCGCAGTCTCAGTGACAGAAGCAAATTATGTTTTAGTCTTCGATTTTGACAGATCAGATTTTATCATACAGCAATAATTGAATCAAATTTACATCGTAAAACAAAAAAGTG
This sequence comes from Rotaria sp. Silwood1, assembly GCA_905250075.1. Classification (NCBI taxonomy): domain Eukaryota; kingdom Metazoa; phylum Rotifera; class Eurotatoria; order Philodinida; family Philodinidae; genus Rotaria; species Rotaria sp. Silwood1. Next base: position 40,977 of record CAJNOP010000863.1, on the reverse strand, counting down.
GGTCTTTATATTCATTCGAGAGAATTGTATTTGAAAATTACATTATAAATGTGTTTTCATTTCCTATTATTTTGTTTTTTTAAAATTTAATTAATCAAACATTTTTTAAATAATGTATTATAAAAATGAAAAAAAATTTTATTTTAGGTTTATTCGTTCTGAATAAGATTGAAATGATTTACCGGATTTGATTATTACATAATGATGATATACGTGCTCATACAATATATATTCTGGTTTTATTATGTTTCTGCGTAATTCTTATTCTGTTTTATTATCTGTTCTTTCGAAAATATAATTCAATGATGAAATTTCATATTGAAAAATAATGATTAAAATAGAATTAATCTTTCTAATTCGTTATTAATAATTAAAAATAAAATTAATTATATTAAAAATGATTGTAATTTATTTCATATATTATTTACTATAGAAAATGAATAATTAATAGAAGATATATATATTTTTTTTATTCCATTCAAGTTGAACTAATGGTACAACGTCTATGAATAGAAAAATTGAATCATAAAAAAAAAAAAAAAAATTACATATCAAATTGCAAAGCATTTACTTGTAAAAGAACTCAACCATATATATATATTTATTGAATGTATAGAAGAGAACGAATCTGCTTACCTTGCAGTAGAATTAATAGGTCGATATTTATTATTTTATAATTTGCAGTAGTTTATGAAAGCGTTTTACTTTATAATATAAAATTGATTTAAAAGAGTGAATACATTATTTGATTTTTTTTGTTTTTTAGGAGATATTTTAATATTTCTTAATGAACATAATATTCTTAAACCACCAATAGCATTAACAATTGATCGTGTTAAATCAGAATTTATTACTTTACGTCGAAAAAATAAATTAATTCAAATTGGCATATGTCGTAGTTTAGATCAATCTTTATATAATAATATAACAATAAAACATTTAGGTATATTAAAATTTTATGAATTTGAAAATTTATCACAAAATGAAGAATTAATTGAAAATAAAAAATTATCATCAACTACTGATTCAAATAGACTTTCAAATTTATTTTCAATTAAAAAAAAATCAATGTCAATTGAACAACAACGAAATTCTAATACTTATAGAGATAGTGGTTTTGTTGAAACAGATAGTAAATATTATATAAATGAGAAAATTTTACAAAAATTTAATTAATATAATATTTATTTTTTTATTAGTTGATCATAGTTTTACATCAAATTCTAATAAACATCGAAGTTTAGCATCACCAGAATTAAGTGAAGAAGATGATTCAATGGCTACACAAAAATCATTTGATTTATCGGAACAATCTATGAAAAAAAAAACAAAGATATCAGAAGATCAAGTTAATATTCAATCAGAAAAATCGCCGACTGGAATGTAAGTAGAAGAATAACTAAGAATCATGTAATATCATTTTTTGATACACATTTGCAAAAGAAGTTCTTCAACAGATAAACAGCTTTTGAGTCTAGAACCAAATGAGATACGTATACCCGGAAAAGATTTTCTATCATTTTAGCTTATTGCTACGAAGATACTATACTTTTTTAAAATGAATGGCATTACCCCCATCAAGAACATTAGAAAGACTAATTTTCGAATTTCGACTTGAAAATATGTACAGACATAAATCTTTCGAGGGAACGTTTTCAACTGTTAAATCGATTTTGAGTTCAGACTCTATCCATAAAGTAGATCTCATTGGGATATGAAAAATCTCAAAAGGATAAGTGCTCTTAGACCTTCCGTCCAGAGTTATAGGCAATTTTAGTCTATGGCGTGATATATACCAAAAAATCGAATGGGGGTATTTTGAGCTGAGAGTTAGCCCATAGACAGGCCTATTGCGGAGAAAAATTATATGAAAATTTCAATGCGAAAAAATGTTTTCTTCCCGAGATATTACAGTCCTAAAAAATAGAATATTTTAGTATCGTTCATCGGATATGAGTGATGCTTGAGACTTCAATATCTCAGGAAGGAAATAGTTTTTCGAACTGAAATTTTCAGGACATTTTGCTCAGTAATAGACTTGTCTGTAGACTAAATCGCAGTTCGACATACCGTCATTCGATTTTTTGGTATATATCATGCCATAGGCTAAAATTACAGTAAAATGCCTATAACTCTGCGCGGAAGGTCTAAGAGCACTTGTCCTTTTGAAGTTTTTCATATTCCAATGGGGTCTACTTTTTACATACAGTCTGAATTCAAAAGCGATTTGACAGTTGAAAACGTTCCCTCGTTAGTCCGAATACTTTTTCTGTGAATGTTTAAGTTCTTCTCACGTTTTTGGAGATTTCCTGGAAAACTTTCTTTTTATAATTTTGATAATATCGAAAAGTTCAGAAGCTATACAAGATAAATAGACCTAGGTGTGTCAGTGACGTATCCAGGATTCTTCAGTAGGTTGAATCTCGATTTCTGAGCATGGAATCCAGATAAAACTCATGGAAGGTGGTGTTGGATATAAATGATGGAATTTTATCAAAAAACTTTGCACTCGAAGTTTGCGAAAAAAATTAGCATTTTTCTGATCCCCTCCTCTAAAATTTTTTGCTCTTAGTAGTATCATGATTTTTAGAATTTCATAGAAAGCTACACCGAATTTCATCGATAGATTTCAAATCTCGTCAAAAAATATGCAATCATTCCACAGTTATGACATTTTGAAATTATGCAAAAATTGTTTTCACATGTAGCAAAAATTCAAAACGTCATAACTCTTGAACGGTTGCATATTTTTAGACGAACTTTAAAATCTATCGATGAAATTCGGTATAGCTTCCTATGAAATTCTAAAAACTATGATACTCCTAAGAGCAAAAAATTTTAGAGGGGAGGATCAGGAAAATGCTAATTTTTTTCGCAAACTCTGAGTGCAAATTTTTTTTGATAAAATTCCATCATTTATATCCAACACCACATTCCATGAGTTTTATCTGGATCCCATGCTCAGAAATCGAGATTCAACATACTGAAAAATCCTGGATACGTCATTGATGTGTGTTGAAAAATTTCATCTTATGTTCTGCTCTTATAAAACATGATTTTTAACTTCTATAACGTTTTTCTGTATCTTCGCCGTAACAATTATGAAATATTACAATTGACACACTAAAACGAAGAAAAATATGATTTTCATCTTTTAGTTCTTCACATCAGTTATTGAATAAATATCGTCAATGTCAACGTAACAATTTATCTACACAAATTTTAACTGATGCATGTTTTATATATCGTCGTCAAATAATAAAAAAACCAACATCAAATGCTATGATTATTCGTGGTCGTGAAATAGCTTATCAAGCAGCAAATTCTCCAACAATACCATCTTCAATGCCAAATTATACAGATGATCAAATTCGAGAACTTTATGGTGAATTAGATAAAAAAACACGTCGTTTACAAGAAAATGAATATATTTTTCATACACCAATGATAGATGCATGGAATGAAAAATCTCCATGGACAATAGCTTCATCTATTAAAAATCAATTAACCGAACAATGTCCTTTACCTAAATTTCATATTGATAAAAATGAACATACAATTCTTATGAATACATATTTATCAACAGGTTTAAGTAATCCAAGAATAATAGAAAATACATCTATTGATACAATCAATGATAAAGAAATAATTCGTGGTAGTTTTCGTACATCAATTGGTGATCGTACAACAATTAGTCCATCACCACTTTTACTTAATGTTAATTTTGATTATAAAACATTAAAAACAATATCAACAAATTTAGATAATCAATCAACTTTTTTAGAAAATATTCAACAAAAAACATCAATCAATTCAATTGAAAAACCATGTGAAACAATTGATTCAGCTTTATCATCATTTGATTTACATAAGAATATAGATCATCATTCTTCACCAAAACATCTTAATGAAGAATTAATAAAATCAAAAAATAATGTATGTCTAAGCAAACTATTATCTTTATTTAAGAACCTATAAAAACTACGGACAACATCAAAAATATATTGCCTTTTTTTTGGAAACGAATACCCATGATTATTTTAGTTTTAGTTGAAAACATTTGTCACTAATCAAAACAAAAAAAGAAGTATTCATATTTATAAGAAAAGTATATTATTTTCTCATCACTTATGAATATAAGCTATGAAAATTACTTTATTAACATGATAGATATCTTTAGTAACATTTTCTTTTCCGTTTATTATGGACCTTGACAGATGTTTTTCTTCTATAACGAATGCTTAAGTATTATCATTCCTTTCGTATGAACGATAGTAGATATACTCATGAGAAGAAAGTTTACTGTAAGATGATTATAAAACATATGGTATTCATTAATCGTAGGTAATAAATCATAAACTGAAACATACGTTAAGAAATGTTCTCTTTTCATAATGTCAAGAGATTTATTGTGTTTTTTTTTGTATTTTAATTCTATAAGAATTATTTATAAGTACAAATTTTTATAAATGAAATTTATTTTCTTATTAGATAAAATCAACAGTAAAGACTTCTGAAACGATGGATATGGATAGTTTAATTGATCTTGATGATGAAACAACAATATCTTATAATACAGCTGATGAATTTCATATGGAAATTGATCCTGATTCATTAGTTACACATAATGATTTATTAAATATTATTAAAATATCAGAAAATAATAATTATTATAATTCATCTATATCAACTAATCAAATAAATCAACAAAATATATTAACAAATAATTTTTCTGAACTAATAGATACATTTAATCATACAGATAATCAATTATTATCAATAAATCATCAAGAAAATTTATTACAATATGAACCAACATTAACATATAATATTGATCATTTAATAATAAAAGATGATGATATAGATAAACATTCATCTATGGAAAATCTTATTAATATAGTTTATGATATGAATAAAAAACAATCAAATATTGATCATTCATCTATTATTTCAAATGATATAACAATACAAACTGAAAAAGAACTAAAAATTAATGAACAAAATTCAAATGATTATTCTTTCAAAGTTTTAATAGATAATCAAAATGAATCGATAAAAGTTAGTAATTCAAATCCTATAGTCTATCAAGCTTTATCAACTCCATCTGAAAAATTAACTTATGAATCATTTAATGAAATTAATAATTTAGACAGTATCACTCATGAAGTTGAATCATTAATTGAACCTGAACAAAATGTAAATGTACTAAAATCAGATCTTTCATCAATTAATAATTTATCTCAAATATTTAATAATTCTTTTTTAAAAAATCAAAATGATCATCATCATCATCATAAATCATTATTTAATGAAGAAAATGATAAATATTGTCAAAAAATCAGTGATATTGATGAAGATTTTGAAGAATTATATCAACGATATGTAACTAATATTGATCAATATCAAACAATGTTACAACCAATTGATAAATTCGAACAAAATCAACATATATTAACACCTATAAGTGAAGAATCAACAACATTAGGTGAACGTACTATTGAAGATAAAATTATAAAAACTAATAATAATGAACAATATTGTTTAATATTAACTATACAACGTCAATCAAATCATATAGGACATTATGGATTTGAATTAGCACAAACAATAGATGGTAAAATAATAATATCTTCAATTATTGATTCAAATTATTGTCCAAATTTATGTGTTGGTGATGAAATTATTTCTATAAATAATATTTCAACATTAATAACACTTGAACAATGTTATTTATTATTTCATTCATTATGGTATAATCAATGTGAATATGTACAAATAATTGTTAATAAACCAACTTATATTTCAATAATACCAAGTAAATAAATATAAAATTTATTCATATTAAACCAAGGTTGTACTATTTTCTCAGTCTGGAAGGTTATTACATAAGAAAACATCTGAATTTTATAACAATAGACTAAAAGTTTTCAAGATTTAGAGAACTGAATCTATAGAAGATTTATTGAAATTTTCAAGTATGATTTTCTCGTTTGAGAAGGGCTTCATTCTCAAGGTTTAGTCTTGCTTTATTTGCCAATCGAACAAGTTGCAGAGAACTTAATGATGGAGTATTTTGTAACATTTCAATGTGAAAATCTTATTTATAGTCTAACGAAGGAACCTCCCCAAGTGTTAATCGCCGATCGAGCCCATATTTTGCCCATAAGTAAGACTCAATATGACTAGCAGAATCTCGGAAGCATTCGTCCTCATACGCTGTCATTCCGGAATTACGACCGTTTTACTGGTTTTTCAACCTCTGGCAATGGTTTTATAGGGAAGCCTAACAATGAAATTTTGTCCATAAAGAGATCTCATGGTCACTAAAATATCCTAAAAGTATCAGCTAAAATGAACGTTTCTTTCTCAAGGTATTGAGTTTTTAAGGAACGATTATATTTCAAAGGCAAAGGTCAAAACATCGGGCTTCTCGGAAATTCAATATCTCGAGAAAGAAACGTTCATTTTAGCTGAAACTTTTAGGATATTTTAGTGATCATGAGATCTGTTTATGGGTAAAATTTCATTGTTAGGCTTCCCTATAAAACCATTGTCAGAGTTCGTAAAACCAGTAAAACGGTCGTAACTTCGGAAGGACAGCGTATGGAGACAAATCCTTCTGGACTTCTGTTAGTCTCATCGAGTCTTACTTATGGGCAAAATATGAGCTCGATCGACGATTAACACTTGAAGAAGTTCCCTCATAAGTTGATTAAAGAACGATTTGGTAGAAATTAAAAACATAAGGTCAACCATAACTTTATTCTATACGTGCATGTCTAGGCTAACGCAGCGACTTACAGTGGCATCAGTAATCAATTTCTCATCTATTTCATGCAATTGATAAATTATATACGTTGAAATAGTTCGTTTTGATTTTCAAAAATTCTAAAATAATTTAATTTTTTTTTATAATAATATTCCTTACATCTATAAGATCATCTTTTACTTTTCAATACCTTCTATAGTCTATATAAAAAAAAATCATTTTCTTACTCTTATTCATACGTATGGATAAAACATTTAAATTATATTCTAATACAAAAAGCATTTTTTTTTCGATTTCAATAATATTCTATTCATACATTAATGTATATTTTTAGCTTCTGATTCAATGTCATTGCAATCAAGTTCTCTATCATGGCCATTATCCATAACAGAATCAGGTAAGAGTAATTGCGGTTTTTTTTGTGTGTGTGTGTGTAATAGAAATTTTATTGACTAGTAAATCTTAAGTATTGCATACTATTTCTAAATCAACCGCAGAATAATATGTTATCATATTCACATTTTATAAGTTTTGATGAGATATTAAATATATTATTTTGCATAGCCATATTTCTGTTCTCGGGATTTTTTTTTTCTATTCCATCTATATAAATGAGAGTATATTGATACATATTTCTTCTATTCCCATTCGTAATTTTCGACTCGAGAAAAATTTAAACACTAAAATGCCGACTATCTATGATATGCAACGTGAAGAAACATATACAAGTACACCACATTTAAGTTCAACAGATACAACTGTTGGTTATATGTCAGCTATAACACCACGTCAAGTTATTGTAACTCGACCAGTAAAAAATTTAGGTGGTACAAATCGAAATGTTACATCAAAAATGAGTATATCACAATCTGTATCAAGTAGTATTGTACCATTACGTGGTAGTATTAATAGTGGACATTGGGCATTAGTACCATTTACTAGTCAACGTGTTGAAGAAAAACGACAATTAGCGGAATTAAATGATCGTTTTGCTGAATATATTGGTAAAATTCGTTATTTAGAAGCTGTTAATCGTAAATTAAGTCGAGATTTAGATAATATACGAAATAAAAAAGGTATTGGTTTACAACGTATAAATGAAATAATAATGCGTGAAAAAAAAGAAGCTGAAGATACATTAAAACGTATGGATGATGATATACGTACAGGACAAATAAAACGACAAGAATCTGAAACACGTTTTAAACAAGCTGAACAACGTTTAATGAATATACAACGACCAGATCAAATAAATAATATTAAAAATCAATTAAAACAATTACGAGAAAAAATACTTGATTTAGAAAAAAAAATTGAATTAATTCGTAAAACTATTTCTGATAATGATGATGAAATAGCATTATATAATGCTGAATTACAAAGAATTCGTAATGATATAGCTAATCTTATAACTGAAATAGCTAATGAAGCAACACAAAAACAATTATTATTAGCTGAAAAAACTGTACTTGAACAAGAATTAAAAGCACTTGATACAGCACATAAATTTGATGTTGAACAACTTCGTTCAAAAGTAGCTATAGCTAATGTTGATCCAGCACCATTTTTTGAAAGTGAATTAACATCATCAATACGTGAAATACGTAAACAATTTGAAACTATAACTGATCAACAACAACAACAATTACAAAATTATTATCAAGCTAAAATTAGTGCATTAATTGAATATCATCAACCAAAACAACAAATTGAATCACAATGGCAAACAGATAAAATACGTGAAATAACTCGTACAATATCTGATGTACGTAATCGTGTAAATAATTTACAAATTGAAAATCAAGATCTTGATAGACAAATAGTTGATATACGTCAACAAATACAATCATCAACATATCAAGATGATCAACGTTTAATTAATGAACAAAAACATTATCGTGATGAAATAGAACGTCTTAAAAATTATATAAATGATTTAGAAAAATATCGTACAACATTAGAAGAAGAAATACGTCGTTATCGTTTATTACTTGAAGGTAATACAAATCAAGTTGGTCTACGACATTTTGCTGAAGAAGCTGAAAAAATTATGAATCGTGGTAGATCATTACTTGATTCACTTAATTTACGTTTAATAAGAAATACTTCAATACCAAGTAGTTCTCATAATATACGTGAAGTTACTTATTCAACATCATATTCATCTGGTGGTAGTACTCTTCATGGATAATTATTAATTATTTTACATGCTGAAATAAAAAAAAAAAATATTTTAATTTTTTAATTGACTAAACAATTCTTCTTTTTTTCTTTTTCGTAGTTTGAACAATATTTCCCATTTTACCTTTAATTTAGAGTTGTGACATTAATAAACATATATCTATCTATCTATCTTTGACAAATATTTACGTAGATTGGAATTCCATGAGAAAAATTTATAATATTATGTTTAATGCCATGCCTCATATCTGTTATTTGTGCGAACGTCAGTGTCTTTAGGCTGAGCTATGCATGAATCGGTTTATTTGCATAAAATTGATCAACTTCATAGAGAAAGAATAACATTAATTTTCTTTTTCTTTTTTTCCCTCTCTCTCTGCTCCTGCTGCTGCTGCCCGGTGTGTTTTTCTTTTATGGATGTATTTGGTATGCACTTTATTGTTTGTCGTGTATATGCGGTAGGTAACTAACCGCAGAGCCGAAGCAACAAAGAGTAGTGAGGAAAAAGAGAGAGAGAAAAAAAAAGTGTTATTCTCTCTTAGTAAAAAAAAAAAAAAAGAAAAACTTATTTTAATGGGTATGCACGACAACGGCCACAAACGATCGAGGGAAAGAGCATTAGCAAACATGTAAGATTTCTTTGCTTGCTCTTTCTCATCGAATCACAAAATGTAGAAGATGAAAGAAAAAGAAATTGATCAATAAAAGGGACATGTTGGCTCTGTACAACATTCATTTTAGTTTTTTTTTTTTTTTTGTTTTACTCTTTGTCTACAGATGTCTTCTACTTGTTAAGTATATAATTATTCTACTATTATTCTCTCTTCAGATCTACTCATCGAAACAAATACTAACATCAAAATGCCAGGCTTCGATGATGACCTTAGAGCTAGTTCATCATTTACAACATATAAATCTCAAATAACACCTCGTTCAACTAATGTTCAACGTCGTGCTGGTGGTGCAGCAGGTATTACAACACGAATGTATCAAAATTATGCTGTATCAGGTAGTGGTGGTGGTGGTTTTAATACTGGTGGTGTTGGTGCTGGTTTAGCAGCAATAGCTGGTCTTGGAAATTTTGCTGGTATACCATTACGACCAAATCGTGGTGTAACAGCATTAGTTGCTGTTAATGAAACACGTGAAAGAGAAAAACGTGAATTATGTCAATTAAATGATAAATTTGCACAATATGTTGAAAAAGTACGATTTCTTGAAGCACAAAATCGTAAATTACAATTAGAATTAGATGCATTACAAAATAAATCTGGACAAGGTTCATCAAAAATAAGAGAAATGTATGAAGTTGAAATGAGTGAAGCAAAAAAATTAATTGATGATACAGCACGTGATCGTGCAGCAGCTGAAGTTAAAGCTCGTGAAGCTGAAAAAGAAGCTGGTCGTTATCGTAAACGTTATGATGAAATATTAAATAATCGTGAAACAGATCGTACAGCAATTGATCGTCTTCAACAACAAATAGCTGAAAATGAAGCACAAATTAATTTATTTCGTCGTCGTTTAGCTGATCTTGAAGATGAAGCAAGACGTTATAAAGCTGAAACACAACGTTTAGCATCTGAAATAGCACGTTTACAAAATGAAATACAAAATGAAACATTTGTTAAAAGTACACTTGATACAGAAAAAATGGCATTAGAAGATGAACTTGCTATGATTAAACAAATGCATGAAGCTGATTTAAATGAATTACGTTCAAAAACTGTTGTTGATGTTAGTTTAGATCCTTCACATTTTTTTCGTAATGAATTAGCACAAGCTATTCGTGATATTCGTAGTCAATTTGAAGCAGCTAATGAACAACAACGTGCTGAATTACATAATCGTTATATGATGTCATATAATGAACTTATATTAAGATATCAAAAACCTGAACTTGATCCAATACAAACTGAACAACAAAGAATTCAAGAAGAAAGATTACGTACAACATTATTATCAACACGTAATGAAGTTGCACATATGAAAGCAAGAAATGAAGAATTAAATAATAGAATAAAAGAATTACAAATAAATATTACTCAAGAACGTGATGATGGTAAAAATTAATATTTCTTTCTTTTTATTTCTATTAAATAATTTTGAAAAAAAAAAAAATTTTCTTTTTTTCTCCCCAGGTAATCGTTTAATACAAAGACGTACAGCTGAAATAGAAGAATTACGTCGTAAATTAGAACTTTTACAAAAACAATATGAAGAAGTTACAAATATGAAAACATCATTAGAAAAAGAAATAACTACATATAGAGATTTACTTGAAGGAACAACTAATCGTGAAGGTCTTAAACAAATTGTTGATCATGTTCTTGAAGAAGCACGACGATATGAACATGAACGTGCAGCAGGTGGTATAGATGTTGCTGGTTCACTTTCATATTCAGGTGGTGGTGGTGGTTCAACAACAATTAAACGTACATATGTTTCATCTTCAGGATCAGGTACAACTAGTGCTGGATTTAGTAGTTCAATGGGTAGTCCAACCCGAATTAATACTAGTTATGGTGGAACACAAGGTGGCGGTGGTGTTTCATATTCACATACATCATCTCGCCGAGAATTTACATCATAAAATTAAATAATGACCTATGTGTGGTTTTTTTTTTTTTTTTAAGAATGGAATATGTTCAAGCTAAATGTTGTAGTAATTAATGTATATGTTCGATTATCTATATGAAATTGATAAGGAATAAATAAAGGCATTTACACACAATCTCAAATTTTCTGTTCTATTTATAAACCTTGAATAAAAGCAATTTCTTTCGATTACAATAGATAATATTTGATTGAATAGATATCGATTAAGATTTGACTGAATAGAAAATAAATGCATTCAAATAAATATGATAATTACTCAAGGTTTTTATATATGAACTTGATCTATTCGGATTTGCTTCAGGTTCATATTAAATTACAAACAAATAAATACCAACTGATATGAGATAGAAATGTTATATTTGCCTTGAAACAAGAAACTAGTTGACACTACTAAATCAAATGAGTAGATTTTGAATAACACAAAAAACAAAATTAAATTGACTTTGAAAAATAATACTAATAATTTTGTATGAATATATCGATATTTTAAAAAATAGATGACCTTGTAATTTTATTAAATGTATAAGTTAGAATGACAAAGAAAGTAAATTCTTATCAGTATGGATTATATAATTATGAGTTTATTACAATTATGAAATAGATATATAATGAATGGTCGCGTTTATGTATTTCATTTATAGTTACACTTTTTATATTCAAAATAAACAAAATTTCGACCTTGCAAACATTGATTGCACAGAATTTTACTGTTTTTTTTTTTTTTTTTTTTTTGAAAAAAAGTTACAACGATCTTTACAGTGTAAACTGTAGAGCTTTTCATGCTACATCTTGTGGTATGTTTTTTTCTTTCTTTATGAAGACACTATTAGAGAATAAAAAGATGAAAGAACAGAACAAAGAAATTTTTGATTTGTGTAGAAAAAAAAATGATTTTTTTTGTTTTTTTTTGAAACGATGAAAATTATTCGTACAGAATTTTGCTTATTATGAAAACAAATGGTGTATATATAAAATCAACTTGTCTTTGTAAATTGTAGAGCTTTTTATATTTCATCTTGTGATGTATTTTGCATTAAATATAACTTCAAGTGGTAAATAAGAAAAAAAAAACATATTTTTTATGTACAAAAAAAAGACTTTTTTCATATGAAATACAAAACGGTATCAACTATTCATTATGTTCTATCCGTTATGTATACATCTGTCTATCAATTCAATGTGTAATTTTAATATTAAAGTCAAATCTAATTATAAAATATCTTTAAAAAAATGCATATCTTAATTGAAAACAAAAAAAAAAAAAAAGTTATTTTTTGTAATAAGCAGTAAATGTCTTCACTAATGCATCATTGCCAAAAGTCATAGAACATCAAAGAAAACAAAAAAAAAAGAAAAAGGAAATCTTTGATATGAATATATTTGTCTATGCATGAAGTCTTCTGATTGATGGGTCTAACATTTTTCTTTCATTATAAAGTGTTGACAATGTATTAGGTACAAACTATTCTATTGGAACAATATATGTCTCTATTGTAGAAATAGAAAAAAAAAAAAAGAAGCCAGTTCCCCTCTTCAGAACTGAAACATAACATTACTATACAGTACAAGGTTGGAATATCTTGGTTTTGGTTCTATCTATTGAGTTGGTTTTTCTTTTTGGCTGAAGTGCTATAAGAAAAATACCTATGGATTGATCTATAGATAATTTTTCTTTTATTAATCATACAACAACATTAAAAAAAAGTAACTTATTTGATAAAAGTAAAATTGAGATATATATATATATTCGAAATTTTACTTCTATCATTTAGTTAATTATGACTTACCTTATAATATTCAATGAAAACAAAAAGAACAGATTTATTTAACATATGTCATAGATTATATGAAGTAATTTTCATATGAAAAGGTAATGTACTAAGTAAATACTTTTTTTTTCTCTAGGGAATAATTTTCCGAACTCAAAAAACAAAAAACTTTTTCCAAAAATATGTATATGAATAGATGTCCCGTAAGTCATTTAGCTAAAGAAAAATTTGAATATCTCCATTACAACTCGACCAAACGAGTTCATTTTTATTTTTACCAAGGATAGAGGCATGTTCACACTCCAATTACATACGGACAAGAGTATTGAGAATACGATGGACCTCAACAAGAAAATTTTATTTCACAGATGGGAAAAAACAATATACAGGAAACAGACACTTTATTGAAAAGAAAATTGAATATCTCTATTACGACTCGAGCAAACCAGATGATATATTTATCAAGGATAGATGCATATTCATACTCTAAATCCATACTGACAAGGTTAGTGATAGCTTTTGTTAAGAATATAGTACTTTTTTTCCTATCTGTCAAAAAGTAAAATTTTCTTGTTAAGGTCAATAGAGTGATACTTAACAAAGATTCTCAATACTGTTATTCGTATGGGTTTGGAATGTGAACATGCCTCTATCCTTGTTAAAAAAGAAAAATGAGCTCGTTTGGTCGAATTATAATGAAGATATTCATATTTTTCTTTGGCTAAGGACTTACGGGACACTCTATATACTTCTGAGACATTATATATACATATACACAGTTCGCTTTTTTTTTTATTAATACAAATAAAAATGATGATTATTTCTTAAAAAAAAAATTGAAAATAATAAGATCATTATTGTCGAACCATACGATCTCAATGATCAAAGATCATAAACAAAACAAAAAAAATCATCTTTATAGATTCTGTCGTTTCCATATGGATGAATAGACAAATGTCTATAGTGTTAAAGACATACAATTATGTTTATTCGCCTTCATATATATATATAGAACAAACAGTAGAAGAAGGACAGTTGCAGGCGTAAAAGATGATAATAGAAGCTAGTCTAGAGAGAAAATTTCTCGTCTATAGAACGATGTGCAATAAGAAACAATTTATTTCCTTTTTTATCTTGATAACGTCGTGGATATACACCCACTAATACTATGATTAGTATATATAAAAAAAAAAAAATTTTTTTTTGCCTAACGGCACTAAACAAGTATCTATTAGATATAATTTTGCTGATGTTTACCAAGATCAATTAGTATATGAATACACTGATCGACTATATATCCTAGCGGTATGTCATTTTTATTGTACATTAAAAAGAAGAAAAAAAAAAAAAACAATATTTGTCTATTTCGACAAGAAACATCCATATATTATATTACATCAATAATATTGATTTTGAAGATTTATGATATACATTTATACTAATCAATAATTGAATAAATTGTCCATGAGGAATAGTATAATAATGAAGTTAATATAATATATTATAGATTATTGTGATTTTTATTTAAGTATTTTTTTTTCCATTTGGGATATAAATTTCTATATCAACTATTATATTATAAAATAATCTATTTTCACTGTTGTAAAAACATATTTAGACATCGTTTAAAGATAGTTTATAAAAGATATTCTTCTTATGTTTTATATACCGTTTATTTTTCAAATAGAAATTATTTACAGTATATAATATTTTCTTTACTATATAGACTTATCTCATCTATCATTCTTATTTCCTATCATCAAATAAAGTTTCTACGTAGTAATTAAGAACTTCTTGACGTATAAATTTTCTTTTTTAACTAATGATAAGCTTTCAATCACCAATCTTAATATATATATATATACGTAAATCATTGAAATATATTTTATGATAATGAATATATATTCTATTAGTATGTTTCTTCATCTATTGACATTACTGTATAATCTTACAATGCATAGATTACATTCTTGTCTGATTGTAGAGTATAGACAAAAGAAAAAAAAATATTGTTGGTTAATATATGTATACAAATGACCTAAATAGACTAATTTTTGAAGAAATAATGTATATGTTGAAATAACATAAATATCAATAAGAAAATCATGCAAAGTAGTATGTCATTTTTCTTATATCGATAAAGTCTAAATGACCCCATTTTTTTTGCTTTTACAATATAAAAATGTTAATTTTACCGCAAATAATGTATTTTTACTTTTATTGTTCATAATAATGAATAATACAAGGCAAGGGGAAAAAAAAGAAACAAGAAAGAGTTATATTATTGTTCGTTTCTATATAGATCGATTAAGAAAAAGAAAGAAGAAAATCGCCTTCTTGTTATTTTCTGTTCGTGCATATGATCTTATTATTATTATTAACAAAAAAAAAAGAAAAATAAAACTTAAGGTTTTTCCCAGAAGAAAATCATTATATACTAATTCTTAGAAAGATCAGAATATTTAGAATTCTATTATCTAAAAAAAGTTTCTCGTTTATTTCTTTTATAAATCAGACAAATAGAAATATTTTTTTCATTATCAATCAACTATTCTTTGTCTTTAGTTTAACTATTTATGATTAGTTCAATGGATAATCATAAAACTTCTTCAATATTATCTCAAAAAGAAAATCAAACAGAAGAAGAAAAAGAAGAAATAAAAAAAATAAATTCTGATCAATTACAAGAAACTTCACAAAAATCATCAACAAAAAATATTGTTATAGAACATTTTAAAATCTCTGATATTCCAATAAAATCAAGTAGTAGATCAGCTGCTATTATTGAAATTGAGTAAGATTTGTTTCTTTATATTTATTTTCTTATCCTCTCATATAATAATATTCATCTTGTATTGGTTTTTTTTATATAAGGATACAATCTGATCCTTGATAGAAGTCCTAGTGTGTATATGTCATGGTGATATATCATATTTCTGACACTTTGTCTGTCTTGAATGATGTTTCATTATGAAAATAATTGTTGACAAGGATCAATAAATATACGATTATAAAAGAAGATACAAGAGATTTTATATATATATATATATAGAAATAAAGATCGATGTAGACCAATAGGTGATGACAGACAGAAATATCTGTTATGATCTATCATTGGAGTAAACGAAGTAATCTGTAGAATAACATAGATCATAATATATATTCTTGTCTATTATAAATCGTGAAGAGAGGATCAAAAGAAACTCATATATATATTATTGAAATAATTCCATTATGAATTTTATATATCTTCATAATTCCGGAGAGATTAAATTAAAAGTTTTTCTAATAGAATATAAAACTATTTCCATATAAAATTTATTTATTGATAAACAAAAAAAAATAATCAATAAGATGATTTATTCAAAAATATTTAAGCTAGATTGATCAACAATCTTGATTATTCAAATTGATTCTCTAAATTTAAATTAAACATTTGATATCATATAAACCATCGATTTTATATTTTTTTGAAAATGAATTTCTTTGTCTTTATAGAATGTTCAGTAACTCAATATCTTCCCTACAATTAATACTAGCTGTAGGTTTTGAATAGAAGGTCAGCCATATGCACAGTTCTTAAGTTTCTTACATACATTCACAAGAACAGATCTATGTCAGAACATAGTTAACATGCTATCGGAAGAATGTTCCTAAGACAAATAATCATCACTAACTTGTTCAGGGTCATTTCATACTTGGTGATATCAAAGTTTTTTTTTTTTTTGCATAGTAACTTTGTGAATATATGTCAGACAGCCGAGTTATTCAATTAAAAATTTTTCAAATATAATTTTTTTATGAAACATGATCTGATAATGTAACATTTTTAGAGAATAATATTAAAGTATGTTATTAAAAAAAATGAGATCTATTAATAATAGATAATACATGATAAAATCTATATATTTTCTTTTTCTAAGCGAAAATCGTAAACGTGAAAAACGTGAATTAAATAATCTCAATGATCGTTTTGCTTCATATATTGAACGTGTACGTTTTTTGGAAGCACAAAATAAAAAATTTCAATTTGAAATAGATGAAATACGGTAAATTGTTGTTGTTTTTTTGTTTGTAAAATTTGAATAAAACTAATTATAGTCAAAAATGGGGTTCACAAATAACTAAATTAAAAGAAATCTATGATAGTGAATTATCTGAAGCTCGTCATATTATTAATGATACAGCTAAACAACATGCTACAATTGATCTTCGTACTAAACATGCTGAAGAAGAAACATTAAATTTTAAAGACAAGTACATAACATTAAACACACACACACAAAACATCAATTATTTTTTTTTTTTAATAGATGTGAAGCATTAAGAATTGCAAGAGATTCTGATCATCGACAAATTGAATCCTTACAAAAACAATTATTTAATAATGAAGCAGATCTTGATCTATTTCGTCGTCGTATAAGTAAAATTTATTATAGATTTGTTTTTTCTTTTTAATTCAAAAAATTTCTATTTTATTTAGCTGATTTAGAAGATGAACAAAAACGTTTTAATATTGAATCTAAAAAACTTATATTAGATATTCAACGTATAACAAAAAATTTAGATCAAGAAATAATATCACGAATACAATTAGAAAATCAAAAAGAAAATCTTGAAAAAGAAATTAAATTTTTAAAAGAAATACATTTACAAGAAATAGATGAATTAAAACAAATTAATTTAAATAATACAATATTAGATTCAACAAAATTTTTTCAATATGAATTATCAAATGCTATTAAAAATATTCGACAAGAATATGAACAACTTAATGATCAACAACGACATGAACTTGAATCATGGTATCAAATAAAAGTTACACAAGCTGTAAGATTATGTTTTTTTTTTTGACATTTATTTATTTTTTGTTATGTTAGATAAAAGAAATACAAACAATTAAAAAATCTAAAATTAATTTTGAACAAGAAGAAATTAAAAAATTACGAACAATAGTTGCAAATTCACAACAAGATATTTCTACAATATGTCAACGAGTAAATTTTTTTTTTTAGTTGAATGTAATAAAAACAAAAAAAAAAAAAATGAGTAATATGAAATTTTTAGAATGAAGAATTAGAAAATCGTATTCGAGAATTAGAAAATCTTATTAATATTGAACGAAATGAAAATATTCAAATATCAAATGAACGTGATAAAAAAATAAAAGAATTACGAAATCGTCTTGAAGATTTAGAACAAAATTATAATGAACTTATTTCAACAAAAATATCACTTGATTCAGAAATTGCTATCTATAGAAAATTACTTGAAGGTGAAGAAAAAAGGTAATTAAATAATTCATTTGTTCTTTAGGTTTTTTTTCTTTGATAATTCTAAACTTTCAAATAAAAAAATTAATTTAGAGAAGGTTTAAAACAAATAGCTAATAATATTAAACAACAAATACAAACTAAATTTTCTGTTAATAATAATGTATCAACTATGCATTCTCAATCCTATCAAAAAACAAATGATAGTCAAGGTAAGAAATTATGCATGTATATATGTTTTATTCTTTGTTGCATGTTATTTAACATTATATGTTTTTAAATATTGATTATAATTTATCCTTCAATGTTGTAATGTGTAGTTACCGTTTTTTTTTCTTATATTTAATAAAAAACAAAAAAAAATATACTTATAGAAAATCAAGATCGATCACATGATGATCATGAAAATTTACTAAACAAAGAAATATCTAATTTATTTCCAATATCATCATCATCATCAACATTCGATAATAATATTCAAAATAATAATAAATCGATACAAAAACCTATGCATGAAGAATCTATTCAACTTGAAGATTTGAATGTATCATCTGAACATAATTCTGGCTATAATTCATCAATAGAAGATACTCATTAATAATATAATCATTTAATAATTTTCTTAAATAAACTAATTCTATTTATCTATCAATTTTCTCACATTCCTTTTTTTTTTTTTAGTTTACTCATTTATTTATTGTATTCTTCTATTCTTTTTGTTTTTTTCTTTAAATACACATAGTTTTAGCATTATACAAAGCATGATTGAAGTGCATGAAAAAAAAAACCGTCAAACTTTTATTTTAATAGAATATATATATATAATGTGTTTTTTCAGGTTTTAATCATAAGAATTCAATATTGACATCTCATGTACCATTTCAAAATTTATCATCAATTCAAAAGGAATCAACAATTTTTGAACGAGTATATGGTAATCGTCGACGACGACCATATACAATTTCTTTAAATCTTCAATGGGAACCTGTTATTTATCATACGAATACATATAAACAGAGTGGAAATGATTTAAATAATCGAATATTAAAGACAAAGACTTTTTTCGATAATTGTGCAATACGAGAACAACAACAAACGAAAGCTATTACGCCACCCAGTTCGGACTATACTGATGCATATTTATCTGCTTTCGCTCCGAAATTAATTCCTACTAGACGTATTCATCGATTAACTTCTCCTATATTTGCACATGTTAAACCAATTCCACTCGAACCAATACGAACATATTTATCAACAAATGATAAAATTAGAACGAGTCAAACTCGTTTTAATAATATTCAAAATTTAAATTTATTCGATAAAAATTTACCATTTTCTTCTAATAGAAATTCGACTTTAACATCGAATTTCTTTCCAAATATTTCTACTAAAGATGAACCGTTTTCTAATATACAAACTTTTTCATCCGAAACTCAAACAATTGATTCTAATAATTCAACATCAATTGATCAACCATCTTTACCTAAACTTTCTACTACTACTTATCAATTTGAATCATCGAAAGACAATATCGATAAATCTATATCATATCCATCTAGACCTTCGACATTATCATCATCATATAAACCTTCTATATTATTTCAATCTGTATCATCATCATCATTGTCGAATGATATCAATTCGAATAGTATTAATAAACAAACAATATTATCATCTTCAAATATTGAAAAACAAATCGAAACATATTTATTACAAAATAATGAAGAAAATTCTTCTATAATTCATATAAAAACAAATATTGATCCTGAACAAACACCAACAGATGAATTATTAACAATATCTTCTAAACCTATACAAATTCTTGAAAATACAATTAATGAATATGATTCATTAATTAATCAAATTTCAGATATTCTTGCTACTGTATCACCATTAAGTTCTACTGTTAGTAGTATGAGTCCAGGTCAGAGTGTACTTGATTATGAATTTACTGCAGATGGTTCACCAATTCTTAAACGTAAAAATATTGAATCTCAATTATCTGAACAACCAATAGTATCAATTACAAATATGAATAGACAACATGAAAAAGCAAAATATTTAATACGTGATGATTCATATGATAAAATTATTATTGCTATGGAAGATCTCGATAGTGAACTAACACCACCACCACCACTTCTTGATATTCAAAAATCAACAATAACAATTGAACAAGAAAAAAATGAAAATATAAAAACACTCTTAGACGAACATCAAACGTTACCATCATCTGAACAAATTCAAGAAGAAATTAAAACTTCTTCATTACTTAATAATAATCATGAAGAATCTAAAATTTTATTAATCAATGAAAAACAATTATCATCAATAACTAAACAAATCGAAGACGAACATTCAATTTCATCTATATCATCATTAAATGAAATTAAATTAGAAAACACTAAACTTTCATCCAATAATGAAATTTATACAACAAATGATAATATAGTCTTAGATAATGATGATGATGATGATGATGATAATAGTTCATTATATCTAAGTCTTACAGAAGAAATTAATTCATCAAAAGCTTCAATTATAATTTCTGAAGATGAATCTAAATCAATTGATAAACAACAGATAAATACATCTAACACTGAAGATAATCAAATTATTGTATCAAATTCTATTGAACAACAAATCAAATCATCTAGTCCATTTGAAATATCAACAAGTTTTTCAAATTCTATTGAACAACGAAGTACATCTTCAGATATAATTGAATCTCAATCAAGTCATAGTGAACATACATCAAATTCAATAAGTTCTACTAATATTAAATTCATATCTGGTATTGATACTTCTAATCAAAAAGATATTAATCAACAATTTGAAGAAATCGAATCAAATAAAATTAAAACTTCTACAGAATTTGTTGATGATACAACTAATCATCTTAAAACATCAACTATATCATTACTACCAAATATAATAAGTCCAATTGATACACTTACAAATTCTATTAGTACTCGATATATAAGTAGTGATGTCTATTATGGTTATCAAGGTGAACATAGACAATTTATAGAAGTAAGTAAAGAATGTAAAAAAAAACAACATGATTTGAATAATGAATAATTTTTTCTGCAAGAAATATAATTTTGTTTTCCTAAAGTTTCTATCATCGAGAATTTAATAATAATATTATATTTCTCATTATATTCAATAGAATTTGTCAAATGTCAATAATGACAATACGATGATATCTCTTTTGACTTCACTTCGTCAAACTATTAAAAGTCCTATTACACCACTTATTGAAACAATTCAAAGTGTCGTATCAAGTATGCAAACAATTACTACAATAGAACCATTGATAAATGAAAGAAAATTGAAAGAACATAGTCAAAATGAAACTATAATATTAAATGAAATGATTTTAAATTCAAAAAAAGATATTAATGAATATGAAACTCATATTGAAGAAGTAATACATAATTAATCAATTATTTTGTCCTATGTTTATGATTATTTTTTTAGAATAAACAAAATGTTCATATTCCCGATGAATCAAAATCAGTATTGAACAATATTTATCAAACAGTTACAGAAACTATGGAAGCAATATTAACAAATCTTCAAAAAGAACAACAAGAAATTTTATCAACATCGAATAAAGACCAAATCTTCACTGAAGATGTAAAGGTACTTCAAATTTATTATTATCAATAAACATAGTTCTATAATTATTATCCTAGGATTTAACTATTCTTCAATTATCACCATCTAAGGATAATTTAAACGAAACTACATTAACACTATCGTCTTTACTTGATTCTATTCAAGAGAACGTTTCAGATACAATACCAACATTTATTGAAAACATTCAAAATATAATACCTACAGATCTATCATCAACACAAATTCAAAAATCAAAGGAACACATCGAAATATCTACATCATTGGATATTTCACATAAAAAATCATTAGAAAATCTTATGAATGAATCTATTAGTTTGACATCTGAAATTCCTGTAGTAACTAATGAACAAATAGAACACAAAGAAAATATTATAACATCTTTCGAAATACCAGTGAGTTCTTTTTTTTCCAATCAGAGAAATAAATTTAGTAAATATACAATTTTAGATTCAACTATCTACTGAAGATAGAACAATTGAAACTGATACCATACAATACGATGAAAAAGTATCAACAGATAAAACAGAGAACAAAACAATTGAAAATATCTTACCTACTCATATCATTCAAGATGAACACGTACCTAAAACCTTAGTATGTAATGATATTTAATAAGAACAAGTCACAAACTCAATTCTTTTTAGAACTTAACTAATTCTGAACAAATGACCAATGAAATCAAAATATCTTCGGATAATACTATACAATCATTGATACCGATCGCTGAGAAGATCGATAGTGTTATATCTTCTGTATCCACCGAAGAAAATCTACCATTACTCGAACAGGTAATTTAAGTTCGACAAAAAAAAAATTTTTTTCTTCTTAACGACTTAGGATTTCATATCGATGTTAATACAAATTTGTCTAACTTAAATCATTTCTAATTATTTCATTAAAGGTTTCTGATAATGAAAAAATAGCTTCACTAGTTACAGATTCATTCGTACATACACCTAATGTAAGTAATTCTGAGAACAAAAAAAAAGATACATAACTATTTTCAACAAAATGAATCATGTTAGATGTTAAACAACAGTATTATAGACTGCAAAAATTGCTATTTATTATTTTTAATTTTATAAAACAATAAATTTTAAATAATTTCTTCATTTAGAATGAATTAACTTTAGAAATAAATGAAAATATTCTTAAAACTGTTCATAATTTAATCGATGATATAATTCATACTGTTATATTACATTTACAAGAAATTCCTATTTCAGATAAATCAATAATTGTACAAGTAAAAATTCAATGGTTTTTTTTTTGTTTTTGCAATTCATTTTAAAATAATTCTACATATATTTAGATTGATAATATTATGCAACAATCAATCAATGAATCAGAATCTGATTCAGTACGTAAATTCTTTTCTATCAAAAACTAAAAGAATTTCTAATTTTTCTATTTTTTTTTAAAGACATCATTTAAAACTGAAATTGAAAATATTCAATCAAAATTAATAATTGATCGTTGTGAATCATCTGGAACAACTACAGAACCAAATTCATCAGAATTAGTTCATGCTTTACGTGGTCATAGTATTATTCTACCTAATATAATATTTCGTCCACCAGAAAAATCTTCTAGTTCAACAACAACATCATCACAAGTAACTAGTTCTGATCGTTATATTTCTTATGCAATACATCAAATGAATGATTCATCACAAGAACATTTACCAACAATACCATTAGCAGCTGATATTCCTATATATAAAAATATTTTTTTAAAATCAAACAATATTATTAATTCATTAATAACAAAAGAAGATGATTCAACAGAATATGATGCAACAGAAAATTTAACATCTTATACTGATGATATACATGATCAAAAATTTAATATATTAAATAAAAATAAACAACAACATTTAGATACAAGTAGTACAGATGATGATGTTGATGAAGAATTTGAACAACATGATTTAACTAATATTAATCAATTAAATAATAATTTAAATGAAAATAATGAATCTTATCAATTTTATGATCCAGCAACATCACCATCAAGTAATAATAGTTCATCATCATTACGACAACAATCAGATGATGTTTATCTTATACCAGGATATCCTGGTTTATGGAAACCATCAACAAATAATTATAATTCAAATTTACCAAAAGAATATGATGCAGATGATGAAAGTAAAACAACAAGTGAAAATCAAGTATGTCATTTTACAAAATAATGTTTATAACAAAAATTTAAATTTTGAAACATTTTCATATTGATAAAAACTAAGTAGATCCCTACCGGATCTACTTTTCGTATGATCATAGGTTTTTATATGACGAAATTGTAGATCTTAGAATAAGTTACATAACTCTCACATTAAAGCAAAATGAATATTATACCTTTTTGTGTACTCAAAAAGTGAGTACACTCTAGAATCGGTCAGTGTGTCCGGCCGTCCGTTTACACGATAACTCTTCACAATTACGTTCGATTGAGCTGAAATTTTGTGCACAGAATTGTCTCATCAATATCTCGGTCGAGTTCGAAGATGAGAAGGACCCGTCAAGAAATGGCTGAGTTATTGAAAAAATTGTCATTATTGACCAGACCATCTCTGAGGGGGGGTACAGGGATTTTTTCAAAAAAAAACAATTTTTCTCAGAATTATTCACAACATATATAAATCGACTCAGTTTTTAACGCTGATTCTGAATCTGATATTAGTTTTGAACCAAATTGTAGCTTTCTAACAAAACATCGCCTGAAAAAGGTCTCAAAATGCACAAAAACTGCATCCAGAAAGCAAATTGCCTAGATATGTCTCAGATGATAAAAAAAACAAAGTGAATATACCTGTTCACTTTTTGAAGTACACATAACACTCGGATTTAAATCCAAGGTTTTCGCATTTATTTTGAGAACTCAAACTAATTTGTCAATTGATGATTAATCAAATTTTTATATAAATCTCCTATCTTGAATGATGAAAATCGTAGATCTTGCCGATTTTTCTCTCCAAATTTGTTGAAAAAATACGGATGTATATTTTATTTCGAAATGGTTACTATTGTTCGTTTCAAAATATAATGCGCTTCACTGTTTTTGAAATAACTTAAGATTCGAAAGACTTAAATAACTGCGGTTTTCACCAGTCGATAGAGAAGATACGGAAACATCTTTTTCTCCAATATTGTACAAGATGAAATCATTTTAAAATCAATCGTTTTTTTATAAAACATCGAAAAAATATACAAAAATGATCTGTTGTCCTGATAAAATTTTGACAAAAATGAAGAAAAATCCATATTTTTCAAGGAAACAAATATACAGTTTAATTTGTTTAACATTAGGATGTATGAAGATAATCATTCGAATTATATCTTGAATTATAAAATCGAAGTCTCTCGATCTAAATCACATATAAAAAACAAATATAGAAGAAAAAGATGTCCTCATATCTACTATATCGACTAATAAAAACCGCAGCTCTTTTCATTCTTAACTTATTGCAAAAACATTATATTTTAAAACGGATAATAATTATTTGATATTAAGAAGTTTTGTATATAACAATTTCCTATAATAAAATAATGTTTTATGAATTAATCATCTGGAAAAAATTTCATTCAACAATAAATCAATTTATATTGAAATATAATTACATAAATCTTATCAAAGACATTAATACTTCCATAGTGTAGAATATGGCAAGAAAAAAAAAACATCCAATAAATGCCGATAGAGTCCTTCAACATGCATTAAGAAAAAGACATATTGTGATTGTAATAAAGAGGGTATATGTCGACCCAGATCATAGATCAAATGAGCGCAACAATTGTTAGAATCTTTTCTTTGTTCGGAACTAGAACTATACTTGTCGACCTTTAGTAAAGAACGAAAAAAAAAGAAAGGATATAAATAGTTTAATTTATAGATTATTCAACATTCAATAGGAATGTATAATTCATTTTGATTTTATTCTTTCTTTGATCAACGTCTATGTTATTTAATAGATACTTGGACTTACATAAAAAAGAAAGATATATATTAATAAAAGCAAACAATACGAACAATTCTCTTATTTATTAATTTCATTTTAGAGATAAAAAAAAAGAAAGAAGAGTTTTTGAAATAAAAACATTATATTCACTTGATTATAAGTATATAAAATTTCGACCTTTGATTTTTTTTTTCTATTCACTAAAAATTTAGATTATATAAAGTGATATTATTTTCTACAGATATTTGCCGTTAAAATCTATTGGGAAATATGGTTTACAATTATAATTTAACTTAGCAAATTTAAGCATTTTTCTTTCCGACAAATTGTTTTTCTTATATTATTTCATCAAATAATTTGAACCTTTTTTAATGAATAAATCGATTTTTATTATTAAATTTTAAAATGTAAAGTATCTATTTAATTCAATATTCATTAATATGTTGAGATAATTTTGATATATAACATTGAGTACTATAAAATAAAGTCGTAGGTACATTTCTACTAATGTAATCAAACAAATCAATTAGTTTAAATTAGAAAAAAAAATATTTCTACAAAAAAGGAAAATATATTCATTAATTTTCGATATTTGGGTTTATAGGTCATAAAATAAAGTGTTATATATGAATAGTTTTATCGTCATGATGAATTCTCATATTTAAATATTAATTATGAATAATAAATTATTTCCCAACATAGAAAATTTTTCATTTATGAAAAATCCCCAATACTTTTATAAATATTCAAATAATTTCAATTTATAATGTCGAATAATGAAACATTTTGGAAGCTTCAGGAAATTTCTATTGTTCGAAAAAATTTATTACAACAAAGTACTTATTGAGTGTTTCTCATATAATAGAAAATGATGGAATATTTGATGACATATTTTCAGTATTATAATCTATTATAACGCAAAATTTCTTTTTACTCATCAACACTATTGTTTTTATGTATTCTTTAGACTATTATTCGAACATTACATTCTACTAAACGTCCATTAGTATTTCAACATATTCAAGATGAAACAATAAATTTAACTTATCCAGAAATTTTAACAAATAATATATCATTACAAACAGATATAATAGATTTAATTAATCAATCATTAGATGATAATTTATTAGATAGATCCGAATCGGATACATATCAAACATGTCAATCATCAATATCAAAATATAAAAAAAAATCTAAATTAAATGAAATAAAAACATCTGATGAACAAGATCAAACAAGTACTGATGAAAGTATTTTTCTTATACGTGAACGTGAACGTGGTGTTTCATTACCAATTACAATGAAAATTGATTGTGATGATATAGCATTACGTTTATCAACATCTACACCTATTGATAATCCATTATTATATAAAAAATTATCATTTGATTTATCATCATCAACTCATAGTGAACCACCATTATTACCTATTCATATAGATTCAAATAGTCAACCAAGTTCATCATCATTAAATAATAATGAAAATGAACAACAAAAATTACCATCATGGTTAAATACAGTAACAACAACTGGAGAAGAATCTAATGGACGTATGTTATTATTTTATTGATAAATATTCTTAACTGTTAGTTATTTTTTTTTTGTTTCTATAGAACGTGAATCTCGTATAACTTTTCTTAAATCTGCAAAAGGTCCAATATGTATATCACAATGTAATTCACAAGGAAATTATATTATGATTGAAAATACAAGTCAATCGAAAAATATTGATCTTTCAAATTGGACAATACGTCAAGAAAATGATAATGGAGATAATTTAATTTTTATATTTCCTGATAATTGTTATTTAGGACCAAATCAGTCACTAAAAGTAATCAAATACTAATCATTTTTGTTTCCCATTCATATTGATTAATTTATTCTATTTTAGATATTAACAAAAACACATGAATTGGAACAAACAAATAATGATCTTATAGCTTCATCATTGTCTTCATGGCATACAAGTCCTAATATACTTACAATCTTATATAATTCTGAAGGCAAAGTAAGTTTTATTTAACAAAAAAAAAGAAATATTATTTTTTTTTAAATTGAAACATAAGATTATAGTTTTACTATTGAGAAATTTCAACGAATTCTTAATTGATGTATTTTTTTTATTTTTCTATTTTAGGATCGTTCGACATTAATCAAGAAAACTATATTCTCTTGATTTCTTCTTTTTTTTTTTTTTTTTTATTTTTTATTGTACACATATCATCGATCTTGTTTTTTTTTCAATTACGCACATTGACAAAGAAATATTTGTTTTCTTTTTGCTTCATTGTTTGAATGATGAGAGGAAGAATTTCTTGTCAACATTAATTTTTAAGTATAAAGCAAAAAAAACAAAAAAAAAAGAGAGAATGGAACGTTTATATATTTATTCGATAGCAATATAATATTTCTTATCAATAATCATTAATATTATTAAATGGTTCATTTACAACATACAATATAAATGGTAAAATAGCCGGAAAAAAAAAACTAATTATTTCACCGTTTAGAAAATCAATAATAAATGTCAACCAAGTGTGTTCTATATCTATTATTTAGCGTACTTCCTTCTTTACATTACATAGGATTCTCGAATGACTAGTGACAAAAAACAAAACAAAACATTTTTATTGATATCAGTTGATCATGATATGATATTGAAGAAATATTATTTTCTTGTAAACATAAAAATCATGAAATTAAAACAAAAAAAAGAAAATTCTTTTCTTTTTCAATAACTGAGACATTGACAATTCTTCATGTCTACATTTATTATTTTGAAGTATTTTATAACATATTACGTAGGTTGTAGGAGAATGAAGGCCATCGTTGGTTTCCCAATAGTATAAAAATACTTATTTTTTTAGTCCTTAGACATTACTACGTTAATTAAGATGAATTAAAAAAAAAGCCTACACAATCATTACGTAGTAGTTATCGACAATGATGAGCATATTGCTCATGTTTTTTTGTTTTACCAAAAATAAATAAGAATTAATAACTAGAAATACGAACATGTCATTTGTTAAAAATAGTCATATACTAAGTCGTAGAATTCAATTAATATCAAAAAAAAAAATTGATGAATTAGTTATAATACTTATTATAACATCCATCATTTAAATCCATTTGATTAACAACTCACTCAATGTGATGAGATAAAGAAAAACGATTAATCATAAAAGACACTTGTTGTTCAAATAAATATTACTTGAAAATATGTTGTCAATTTTTGAATAGAAATTTAAATTAAAATATTTTTCAATGACTTATCAGTTGTCTATCAAACTTATATATATATACACATTTTATTTTGATATATTTTCTTAGAAGAAAATTCTTTTTTTTTTTTCATTATTTTATTAATAATTCTTATTTTTCAATTTGATGAAAATTAATCATGACATTGATTTTGTTTAAAATAATGATATTTTAATTTTTTTTTTAGATTTATTTGAATAAAGCAAATATACTCATTTAAACATTTACAGAAGAAGAAGAAAAAATAAAATAAAATAAAATCAATAAAGACATTAATGTTTCCCAAAAGAAATGAGCGATGATCTTACATTAACACAATTGTTTTGTGCACTTCAAAAACTAAATAATTTTTTTTTTATTATATATGATGTTTAATACTAGTTCCATTACTAACCGATGAATCAGTTGATGTTCGACATCGTAAAAGTCGAATAGCAGCTGGTGATACTCGTCGTTGACTATAACTATTGTCAGTCATTTGATAACTTATATGATTTCCTAAATGACGTCGATCCATTGATGTTTGTACTGTAGTATTTGTTAAATGCATTTTAATTGCAATACTATGAAATAAACGTTTAAGTTCATGACGAAATGCTTTACCCGTTATAGCATAAAGAAAAAAATTAATCTTCGAAAAAAAACAAAACAAGATAATTAATTCGGTTTTTTATTTTTTAGTTAAATTAAAACTTACACAATGATTTGAATATTGTAATGTTTCACATAATGGTTTAAGATAAAGTTGAGTAAATAAATTATTATTTTGTTGTTGTATATTTGTATATATTTGTAAACAAACCATTGGAAATGATGTTAATAAAAAAAATACTGTTACAGCTAAAAGCATTGTTGTCAGTTTTCTTGACATTGATGTTGATAATTTACTTTTATTTCGATTTCTATGTGATTGATATATTCGTAAATTTGATGTTGAACGACGTGCATGAAATAAACTAAATACAATAATTAAATTTATTGTTAATAATAATATAAATGGTAATGCTGAATAAACAGCAGCATCTATCCATGGCCATATACGTTGTATAAAAAAATCATAATATTCATGTGATGTACATTCATTATCCGATGATAAATAATGTGTAAATAAAAAATGTATATTTATTATTAAAATACATAAAACAAGTATACAAACAGATATTCTTGCTCGTCGTACAGTACATATTGAACTAGCATGTAATGGACGTGTTACAGCAATACAACGATCGGCTGACATCATACAAACAAGCCATACACTTGTATCCGATACCGTATAAAATAAAACTGAAAGTATTTTACAACCATATGTTGATTGTAATAAT
The DNA here is from genome assembly GCA_905250075.1 of Rotaria sp. Silwood1. Lineage (NCBI taxonomy): Eukaryota > Metazoa > Rotifera > Eurotatoria > Philodinida > Philodinidae > Rotaria > Rotaria sp. Silwood1. Next base: position 10,177 of record CAJNOP010000863.1, on the reverse strand, counting down.
AATGACCATTTACGATTTAATAAATAAAGCCACATAACAGTTAAACCAAGAAGAAGTACACATGTATCAGCTATAGCTAATATACCCATATAATAACATGTTGAAAGATGACACATACGTCGACGTCGCATAATAACAAATATTAATGTATTACAAATGACACCAGTTAATACCATACATGGAAATAGTAGAAAAGAAATTTGACGAAGTAATGATGACGATAATGGTATTGTCGTCGTATCATTTGATTTTATCGTTAAATTAACACTTGACATGTAAGAATATTCCTGATGACTGTTTATTGAACATGATATTATTCATTAACTAGAATATAAAATAGAGATTTATTGATTCTCTCTCATTCACACACATATCAACTTTCTCCTTCTTCCTTTTCTTTGTGTTCAATTACATTCATTCCTATTATCGATAATATTCTCGAATCATTTTAAGGAAAACATCTTAATGCGACCACTTTTAACGAACAAAGAATAAACGAGAGAAATCATTATATGTGAATGAAGAGATCGACGATAAAAGTTTGCTTTGAAACTAACTAGGGTCAAAATATGTAAAAAATAGAAAAGAAAAATAGGAATCAATAGTGCTCCGCTTTAACTTAAGTCATTGGTATATCGACGTATGTGTCGCGTCCCTTTTTTTCTTCTTCTTCTTCTCTTTTTGATTATTTCTAGTTTTCTATATATTCTCTATCTTTGATAAAAAAGAATTTTTTTTTTTTTGTGACAACAAACAAAAACAAGGGCATATTTTATAACAGAACAACGATGTATGCTCTTGTAGTTGTTCTCTATTACTCTTATATTCATCTATAACAAAGAAAAATCTATTAGCATAATACAATACGAAAACAATACACCTGGTTATTTATCTTCTTTCGTTTTTTTCTAGAATATCATAAAACGAATATAATACTATCATCTTAGTGTAAAACAAACAAACTGAAAGAAAAAAGAAAATTTCTAATCGAATGATAATAAAGATAGGCTTCATTTAGTTTTGTTTTCTTCTACGAGACTCGTCTACAAATATGATTCTCATATTAGTTTCAGATCGACACATTTTATTTTCTATCGTCTTCATCATCAATATTTGATTGGTGCAAAAAGGGAATACTATTCATGATAGTTCTATTTGAAAATACGGCATATTATAGTCTGTCTCGTTTTTTCTTTAGGTACTATTGTTGATCATCAACAAAATATATATATATAACGATGTTGTAAATTAGGATTCTGATTTCATATTAAAAAAAAGAGAGAGAAAGACAAAAAAACAAAAGCCTAAGAACAATGGAATGAAATTCAAGCTGATTATGATGTAGCTAGACGATGGCAAAAAACAGATCAGAGTTAGTGATATATCCAATTCTGTGTTACTGCTTGACACAAGATGATCACCATAAAAGAAATGAAAAGATTGAATAGATGGAAATAGAAAGCAAAATAGATATTTTAAGAAATGGATCCTTGGGACTTCAATCAATTATACACAACAAAAAAAAATTTTTTTGCTATAAAATCTGAAGTATTAATATCTAAAATAAACTCAAATCAAAATTTTTTTCGTCACAAAAAAAAAAAGAAATACCTGTTCATGAAATTTATATAATATTAACCATAATGGATGAAACTACTTTTATTGTAAATAAGATGAAAAGAAGATCTGACTTATATTGTGTTATGATGCGTAAAACACACGGCACGAATGATAAACATCATGACTTCTATTTTCATACTTTCTCTATTACAAAAAAAAAAAGGTATAACAGATTATTATAGTATGAAAGAAAAAGACAAGATACAACCTCTTTACATTACAATATTTGATAGTGACTAATAATTTTATTGCACTAAGAGTAATATTTTATAATTATATAGAAAAACAATGTTTCTTTTAATTTATAAAAGATAGAATCAAAAAATGAATTGATGTACTGAACGATCTTGAAAAACATTTTATATGATATATTCTCTTTTATGAACTTCTTTTTTTAATTAAAATTTTAACACTTAAAAAAAGTAAAAAAAAAAAAAAGAAGATTTTCAAAAAGAATTATATATTAGTGTTATTCTATTGACATGTTTTTTGTATGATAAACTAATAAACTTATATAATCAAATAAAAATACTATATTGTATATCAATATGGATGATTTTCGAAGTTATAGTTATGGAAAACTAGTGATTTTTTTTCGTTTCCATTGAAAAGCATTGTTTATAAGTTTAATGAATACATATATATATATCTATAAATTTTTATTATATTGTTCGGTTATGTCGTCTTTCTAGACGAAGAATTTTGTCATGAACAAATTTTTAGTATTGAGAAAGAAATAACAATATTATATATTTTTGTTTTTTAAATTGATTTATTCATAAAGTCTTTCTCGTTTTTCTATAGACTTATAATCCTGTCTAATGACAAGCTTTATTTGAACATCAAAAAACTCAATAATTCTGATGATGATACTCTTGAAGGTGAACGTATTGAGAAGATTGTTTTTTATTTTTTTTCTATAGATCAAAGAAGATTGTTACTATATTCAAATATGTTTGATGATAAACTAATTTAAGTTCGCTAGAATAATTATATCACCATGATCAAATCAAGCATTATCTAATGAAATTACGTAAATTTTTTGTTGTAAGTGATATCAAATAGAAATTTAATTAAACTTAGAACAAAAATCAAATTATTTTAAATTAAATTTTTTTGTTGTTGTTTATTTCGAAATGATAATAATATTATTAAGAAGATTTAGTTAAGATTATTATTTTTTTGATAAACAATTTTCGAAATTTTAAGAATCATTTAACAAATGTCAAGTGTTGTTTTTAAACACTTCTTTTTTTTTTGTTTTACTAATTGATTTTGTAAATGTAAATAAAATTTTTCAAGATTTCGTTAGAATAAAAAAAACTAAACTAAAAAGCTTACGACACTCGGTATTCCCAGGCGGTCACCCATCCAAGTACTAACCGAGCCCGACGTTGCTTAACTTCAGTGATCGGACGAGAACTGGTGTATTCAACGTGGTATGGCCGTAAGCGAATATCAATATACTTTTTTTTACTATCAACAATAATATCATACGGATGAGTTTATCGTTCATTTACTATTCATACGATCTCGAATAATATTTGTCAAGTATTCGAAATAGAGTGATAAGTGATTTGAATGAAATCTAAAATTTTTGTTTTTATTATTCTAACATTGGTTGAGAAAACTAATGAAACTACATAGATGGAGATCACATACTTCACACATTCTGTACAACTGATATAGATAAACTACTGTCCGTTTCAAAATAAAAGGCACCTTACTATTTTTCCAATAACTTTTGATAGAAACAAGATAGAGAGCTGTGGTTTTCACCATTCAAAAGAGCAATGTCCGGACCGTTGATCAGTATAAAACTCATTAAGACGAGACTTGCTTTTTTTATAGGGGCTTTTGGATCAACATTTTTTCCTTTGAATATTTTGATCAATTTTGACAATAATCTCAATTGAAATTATGTCAAAATGTAGCTCAAATCATCCTTTTTTCGCTATAAAATTAATATTTGTTTTTAAAAAAATCCGCTTAGAATAGAAGGTTGAGAGATACTGAAACGCATGATCATTTTATGGCGAAAAAAGGATGATTTGAGCTACATTTTGACATAATTTCAGTTAAGATTATTGTCAAAATTGATCAAAATATTCAAACGAAAAAATATTGATCCAAAAGCACCTATAAAAAAAAGGAAGTCTCGTCTTAATGAGCTTTATACTGGTCGATGACCCTGAGATTGCTCTTTCGATTGGTGAAAACCGCAGCTCTCTATCTTGTTCCTATCAAAAGTTATTAGAAAAATAGTGAGGTGCCTTTTATTTTGAAACAGACAGTAGAATTTTGTTAACAATCAAATAAAGTGAAGAAAAAGTTTAATAACAACGTATTGTCTTTTTTTTATCCTTTTAGGCTCTCTTACGAAGATTTCATAGATGACCTATAATTCCAAAAAATTTCTAAGAAATTCAACACATTAGTTTGTAGCGTTACGAGCCTATGTTCTTAAACAATACTATTTTAATAAAAACACAGTGAGAGATCGCTGCATTATCTACAATGTTCTCATAAAAAGTTCAGACTATCAGCAAACTGAAAAAAAGAGCATTTTTTTCAAATATCCTTATGTTTTTCCACTAGAGATGTATACAGTACCAAAATTTTTCAGATTCGACTTCTGCTCTAAAAAAAAACTATTCCAGAATCAATTGATACCACATTTGAAATAATTCTTCCATACTCTTATTTTTGATTTATTCAGTTCACAAATGACATTTTTTTTTTTGGATCATTTCTCTTGAATTATGTTCTAATTCACATGATTTATGAGATAGTTTGCTAGAAACCGTCAAATATTTAACTATATACTTGAGTTCCAATTCCGACAATGTTTTTCTTGTCGTACTACTAGTTTTCATCTTAACAAGTTTTTCTACCCGTAGTTCCGATTTTATATATCTCTATTCTCGAATCAATCAAAGTTTTATTATTTTTATCTTCGTGCCGCAAGATTCTTGTTGACTTGCTATCAAATATCGACGAACATTTTTTTTTTTTTCTTATCATGAACATATTTTTTATATAGTTATGTTTCTATGTTTTAATAACACTCTTTATAATATATTAAATTTTGTTTATGACAAAAAGAAAAGACGACATATAATATTAATCTATTCTATAAATAAAATAATAGAAGTTCTGAATAGTATTTGACATATTTTATTTAAGCATTTGGTGCAAGCATACGTTGAACAACAGGATCATTTTTACATCTAATTTAAAAAGAAATATGAGTTAAACAAAAAAAAAAAAATAAATCTCAAGATTTCTTACCCTGCAATAAATTCTTGTTTGTTTAATTTCTTATCACCACCAACATCTAATTTAGTAATAATTTCTGCAGCACGTTTCTTTGGATCACGATCACCTTTACGATCAGTTTCACCAAGAAGATCATACTAAGAAAATCGAGAATTTATTTAAACAAAAAAATTAAATAAATCTTTTACCATAGCTGATATCATATTAGCCAATTCTTTTTGATCAATTTGTCCATCACCTGATGCATCATACCTTTTAATAAAAAAAAAAAAATTTTATCTAAAATAATATAAATCTTATTAAATTACATTTCAAATGCAACTTCTAGACGATCAGTTAAATTTCCTTGAGATGTAGCAGCAATAGCCAAAAGAAATTCATCAAAATCAATCGTACCATCATTATTAGCATCGAAAGTAGCAAATGCATATCTTACAAAAATGAGAAAAACAAAAGATAAAATAAAAAAAAAAAAATGGGTTCAAATATTGTTATCTACTTGCAGAAAGCATCAGCTTTTCCTTGTGGATAAAATTGTTTATATACTTCAACAAATTTCTTTTTATCAAGTTTACCATTAGGACAATCACGTAGAAATCCCTTGAGATAAACAAAGAAAAATGATAGTTAATTTGTTAAAATTTGACAAGTACTTACTGCATGCCATTCACGAATTTCTATCAAAGATAAATAAAAGTCAATATATATCCTTTAGATAAAACATTAAGAAATCTTACCTTTTTCAGTAAATTTAGTATTTGCTTTAAGCATAGCAATTTCTATAAATAAAAAAACACCTTTGATAAGAAAAGAAATATGAAGTCAAAAATAAAAAAACCTTTTGCTGTAAGTTCAGTCGATGATCGTGATTTTTTACCACTTTTATTACCCATGATTGATAGACTTGTTTTCTTTTTTTGTTAATTTGAATAAAATTCTGAAAGAGAAAACAAAAGCAACGTCGATTAATTTTGTAATAGAATATAATATGTTGTTATCCTTTTTAAGTTCATATCGAATGGCATAATGACAATGTTGAAGCTGGTAATACTTATAGAATAGGAGGAAAAAAAAAACCAAGAGGAAGAATCAGACAAATAGAAATCAAAGAGAATCTAAGAGTTTGTTGCGTGTATGTGTATACATAGAAGAGATAAAAACAGAGAGAAGAAAGATAAATCAGAGCATTGCATCCGCTGTATAATGAAGAAATATGTCTGTAAAAAGACATCGAATGTTGAATCATCAATACAATATTCTCTTTTTTTTTTTTTTTTTCTTCTCTGATTATCTTTTATATTAACAATACCGACAAATTTTGTTTATTATAGAATGTTATGGCAATCTATGTTGATCGAAAAGCCGCAAAAAAATCAGTTTACCAATTGATGAAAGACATGTACGATAGAGAAAAGACAAAATCAACAACACATGTAGTCAATTACTGCATGTAGTGAAAAAGAATTTACATCATTGGAATATCATTGTTATCGAATATGTCTATGAGAAAAAAAAAATTAAATGTTTCTATCCTCTTAACTTTGATTCATGTTAATATATATTCGTCTCTTTAGTCAATTTCCTTCGTACGATTCTTTATTATGTTTTTTTCTTTTTCCATCAGTTATAAACGTTACAAGGCCCTTTTTCTTTTTTTATTCTTTGATTAATGTTTTTCTTATTATTAGACGAGAAAGTGATAAATCATTGAGATAAAGAATCATAAAAAAAGAAGAAGAAGAAATTTTAAGTCGCATTGCCAAACGGAATATATATATATATAAATTTGTAGAATGAACATAAACAGTATTTCTATTATTATTTTTCATTGAAACAACTAAGAAAAACAACACTAATTCACTTTACCCGCATAAATCTGAATAAGAAAAACAAAATCGAATCTGCAAATCAACTGTCATTCTTGTTTGAATATAATAAAAAAAAAAAATTGTTTACATCAGCCACAAACCATTTGCATATACAATTATTTTAGTGTAGTGATCAGAGATCTGTTGAAACCAGATCTAGTTATTGGACAGATAAATGCCATTACGAAAAGAGAGATTGATTTTATTTTTGATTGATGCTTTATTGTTTTTGTTACCTTCCTCGTTTTGATTATCTCTTTTATCATTCAACAACAATTGATTGTATTCAATATCGGAAACAAAAATATCATTATTTTCAGAAATAACCTATGCTTATCCATTTTCGACATACTGAATTTTTCATCCTATTTAAAGCTTTAATACTTATTCATTTGATCTTTCATATAATTGATCACATATGTTTTTTCATTAATAAAAAAAAAAAAAACAAAAAAAACTTGATTTATTTCATTTAAGATGTGCGCTTAAGATTAATAAAGATTTATATATAAGTGAATCATTGTTAATCTTTATAAATAAATTGTTTAGCTATCGTTTTATTTTATATTAATAAACTTTCAGCAAGAAAAAAAAATATAGGAATGCACATGTATGTTTGCACAATAGAGATTAATCATCGCCTAGATCTTCTGGTCTTACAGGATGTGGAATTGGTATTATAGATTTTTTATCAACATCTCTTGATAAAGCTTTTCTCATATCTACAAAAAAGAAAACAAGTAAAAAAAAAATATCATTTCTATTATTATAAAGAAAATTAATTATAATTATACGATACCAAATGCATCTTCATCTCGTTCTCCTGAGTAATAACCAATTATACGTCGATAGACAACATAATTTAATTTGTGATACATATCAACAGCCCGTTTATTTGATACACGAACAAATAAATCAACAAAATATGTTTTTTTCCTATATTCATTTACATAAATCATAATTAAACAAAAATAAAATAACAAACTGTTCTGAAACTTGTTCTAATAATGCCATTAGTTGTGATGAAACTCCAATACGACGAAATTCAGGCGCCACTGATAAAGCAGTAACATGACCATGATAATTATCTTGTTTACCTAAATAAGATATGAATTTACTTGGGGAAACAAAAAAACATATCAATAGATATTTACCTTCAATTTTTCCCATGACTATAATAAAAAAAAAAGTATTATATTTTACTGCGTCATTTAGAGACTATCATTATCTAGTACAGGGTTGTCGATTGTTTTCAGGAGTGGGGGGGGAGGATAAAATTTTGGCAGAAAATGCTTCTATTCCTTCAAAAATAGTGAAAATTTCCCAGAAAATATTAAATATTTTTCGCAGAAAGTGTTAAAAATTTTGGCAGACAGCCTAGCATTTTAGGGAAGGGAAATTCCCCCCCATCCCCCCCTAATCGGCAAGCCTGATCTAGTATTTCATTCTATAGACAACTTCATCAAGTTTTTTCTCAACATGGCTAGATTTTTCAACAAACAATTCGATTGACTTTTCATTGTGACAGAGTGCGAATATACAAACGAAAAATGTTCTTATAATAGAATGAAACGTTCGAAACTAATTTCAAAATGTATAAATCTTTCTTAGTAATCTCTAGGTGATAGTTAGACGACAATTTTTTTTTGTTGTTTCAGAATTTGATAGAATTTTTAGAAAAACCGATTTTTAAGTCTAAGGTTAGAGAGATATTCATTAATTTTAAGTATATCACGTTTTGTCTGAAATGACTCATATATATATATATATATCAAAGAATCGACATTTAGTCTGTGATGTTCGATTGAAATATACAACTAAGTAGTATGAACAATTTTACTAATACAAATTAGTATTCTTCAAAAGAAAATTTTAGTTTGTATGAATTCATTTCTATACATAATATCTGTAAAAAAAAAAGAAAGTAAATAAACTTACTATATCCCATTAGTCTGTGAGCAGAATTTTCTGCAATAAAAAAACAATCAGGCCATCTTGCCAAATAATGTAAATAGAATGAAAGACCATACTAAAGATTATTAAACGAACTTCCATATATTTATCTTTATTTTCTATTTACAAACCTACGTTTTCTGTGAAAATATCTAAATTACTAAAAATCAAACGAATAACTAACAATATTCATTGATAAAATAATATCTTTCATTGTACTTACACATTATTGATTCGTAAAAGATCTTTTATTTTAAATTGACGAACTGATGTCATGTTTATACTTTAAATAAGAAAATTGATCTAAAAAGAAAATAAATATTTGTGTGAATTATCAAATCTTCAGAAAAACGATTAAGAATGTGTTTGTTATATATACAGAATATTTCAATAGATAGTACACGACAAACATTTTATCTATTCAAAACACTATTAAAACAATGATCTTTATTGCCATATTTTTTTGTATCCCTACCAAATGAATGATCCTTGTTCCTAAGCATCAATAATGAATAATATTTAAAAATACTTTTTGAATTACTTTTCGTAAACCTATAGAAATACGAATACATCGTGATGGTTTTTCATGATAGCATTTAAGTACTGACGAACAATAATTTCATGCATTGGAAACAAAAAAATAAATACTAATCATATGTAAAAAAAAAACAGTGGTATACAACCAATAATATCAAAATCGAATACCTATGAAGTAATAAATAAATATCTATCATTTGCAATGGTAAAAAATGTACCACTCATTTTTAATCATGGAGGCTTCATAAAAATGATCGTTTTTTATTGCTAGATAGATGTCAGTTTTGATTCATATATTTGTCTTCGACTCTGTTTGTTCTGATCTGTTTATTCTGTCTACCTTTCACCTCTTCTCGAAGTTTTAAAGATGTGCAATACGTATGGAAACTTGTAAAACTTCATCAGAAAATATTAGAGTAAAAGACGCTTTGTTCAGTGCCAAAAGAATCGCTAATTCATTTTTTTTTCGCATGATAATTCAAGTAATATATAATAAAATTGGATTTTCCGTTATTTCGGTAACATATTCATAATAACGCCGCATAAGGCTACTCTGAACAAAAGATGGAACTTCTAGCAAAATAGAAGATAAACGATTTTCTACAGGTATTTTTTTTACAGAATTTTCGATAAATATATCGAGAACACATCTGACTACTTTTCAGTGTTTTTTTTTCGCAGAATGATAAAAAAATACAAAAGTTATGAGCTTTCAAACTTCAATTTTTGAGCAATTGTTTAAAATAACCCCTATCTATTCTAGTTTTTCAAGTCAATCTATAAACATTATAATCAGTGTTGAATGTCATTTAGAAAATATAAATGAAGGACAATGTGTTCTGAATTTTTACGTTCCAATCATGCACTTCTTTCAATTAATGGACAAAAGAGTTACATTCTTGTAATTCGACATTTAACCT
>CAJNOP010000862.1:0-82373 GCA_905250075.1 Rotaria sp. Silwood1 | reverse complement strand
GCAATAATACATAACTTCATGATGTGATTGATCCTTGTATTTTTTTTTCTTTCTGCGATCGAGTTAAAAAAATTGAAATCATAACTGCCGAAACAAGATACTATCATTGATCCATTGGTACTAGTAGATAGATTGGTTCATCTTTGCTCGAATACTGGCGACAGCTGATTTAAACAAAGTCAATCTATTTCTTTTTACTCAATTAGATTCTCAGGAAAACTGTCTAGTGTGTTTAAGATTATTAAAACTTCATCATTACACATAGTTGAAATTCAAAAAAGCATTCAATGTTTCATCAATAAGATTTATTTAACGTTTGAAAAAGGTATTTTAAATACAACAATTTATGAGAAAGGCTAAATATTATAAGATTCCTATATATTTCACTGAAGTTTATTATACATTTTTGAGTTGTGTATCGAGAAAGTAAAACAAAAACTCGCCGAAAGAATACGATGCGAAACATAGCATCGTATTTTTACCTATTTTATAAAGTATTGTAACTCTATTCATATTAGATGATCCTAGGGGTGCAACAAATCTTGAATAGATTTGGGATTTGGCACCAAATCTTCGAGATTTGGACTTGGATTTGGATTTGGTTTCTGGATTTGGGTATGGTTCGGATTTAGTTCCTAGATGTGGATTTCATCTAGATTTGAATCTCAGGATTGCTGCTATCGCTTTGTTTGCCTGAGATTTGGGATTCAGAATTGGTAATATGCTTCGAATTTGGGATTTGGATTTGGACTTGGATTTGGGTTTGGGTCTTAGATTTGGATTTGGACTTGGGATTTGGTTTCAATCTAACGTGACTCCAACTTTGTACTCTTGTTAAATTGAAACCAAATCTCAACCTCCAAATCCAAATCCCAAATCCTACCCAAATCCCAATCTGCTATACACCAAATCTCAAATCCAAATCTAAGATCCAAATCCAAATCCCAAAACCCAAATCTATACCAAATCCAATCCATTTCATATTAATTTATAAGACTTGGGATTCTTTTCTCCCTTCTGGGACTTTATTTTACAAAGCCTCGTCATATTTGGGTAATTTAAGATCAAACCCAAACCCAAATCCAAATCCAAATCCCAGTCTAGAACAAACCCAAATCTTTTTGTACCAAATCCCAAGGCTTTGGGTTTGTTGCACCCCTAGATGATCCATGAATCAACTGCATGTTCTATTTGATTCTGAAAGTAATAATAATCTAAACTTTTTGTTCTTATGTTGGCAAACTATTATTAAGAAAATATTATTTGATATTAAGTAAATTTGCTGATCTTTTGTTTTATTGTTTGAAGAGAAATTAACTGTTTGATTTTCTTGACGAACGGAGTTTTTTTTTAAAATCTAGATAAATTTTTCATATTAGCAGGAGATATTGTATCTCTAACAACATTCTACGTCGGCAATTGTAGACGAAAAGAAAAATGTATTCTTCTTCTTCTTGTTAGAAATATCTGTGTGATTTTTTTTCTTGTTTTATTGACACTGAATACATAGAAATTAATTGAATTATTAATTGATATCAACCATCGATGAGTGAAAGAAAGGTTTAGGTAATTATATTAAGACAAAACTTTATAATTTATTTTTATTTCAACAATTACATTACTTCATCATTCTATTGTTATGTTCTTTCGGTTAACTACAACTAAAAACTTCTTTCTTTTGTTTTTTTCACTAATCGAAAAGATATCAATCAATAAGTTCATTATTACCGATTTACTTTTTGAATAAGATAATATACGTAGAAATACGTAGCAAAACTTAAATATGCGAATAAATATTTTAGTAAATTTATATAACTTCGATTAATTTTGTGTCACTAAATATACGATTATTAGTTTGTATAAAATAAGATTTTAAGGTGTTATAATGATAAATTTTTATCGTTGTGTCATCTTGACATAAAACTGATTATATATAAAAAAAAGAAATAACATTAGTTTGTCTTTTATCAAAGTTTAACGCTAGAAAGAAAATAACAAAGATGATAGGAAAAATAATCAAATAATCTTATTATATTTTTTTTTGTTGTCCTTATTTATAAAAAGATCTGAAATATATTAATAGAATCATTGCAAAAGAAATGATTGTTATTGAAATATATTTAAAAGAGTTGATCGATTATTAGTTAATATGATTAATGTTCAGAATATCTTCTTTAGTAATAAATATAATCATTTTATAAAAATGAAATTAAAATATGATCTATTCAATAACTCTATTTCAAACTTTACAATAATATATATCATTTTATTTTCATATGTTATTGTTATTTTTTTTATTGATATATTTTCAAATTCTATTTTATTTATTTATTTATCATTATTATATAACACATCATAAAGAAGAAAATCCATTGAAAATTACACATGACATATACATATATTTTTATAAATTAACATAACAATATATTGATACAAATTCACAAATGGAATTAGGTAAGTCTAAATGACAAGATAAAGAATAAAAATATATAATTATTTTTTGTTTCTTATACAACAAAATTAAATATCAACACGATTAACTATATTAACTGTTAGAATTTCTGAATTTTGTTCATTAGATTTTTTTCTTTCTTCTATATCAGGTTTTTTAATATATGCATACCATGATATAGCACAAAATAATGCTGATAAACTTCGAAAACCACAACCAAGTAATGCTAATGATATTGCCATACGTTTATTATTATAATGTTTACATTGATATTTAAGTCCACATGTTTCACGTATCCATGTTTTACATGTTCGATCAATAATTGCACCAAATAATATTGTTCCTGGTAAATAACCAAATGTTTTTGTCATTGTAGATTTAAAACCAAGTGAAAATGCTCGATGTGTTAATTCAACACTATGTAATACACATTTTAATGCTGGTACAATAACACAACATGACATAAATACAACAATAAATGCACCACATAATGTAATACGAAAATTCATTGTACATTTACGTTCTTTACATCGACCTTAAAAAAAAACAAAATTTTTTTTTGTTTTGTTTTTTCAAAAAATTTTAAACACTTACCAACATTAACTGTACTATTATTAGGTAAACATAAACAATCAGCATATTTTCCTTTAAGAATTCTTTTACAACCTAATAAACATGGATTTTGATAAGTTTCTCGATTTGCTACATCACATACTGGCTGATATATATTCATATCGCATTCTTAAGAAGAAGAAAAAAAAAATGAAACAAAAAAATGCTTTTTTTTTTTTCTTAGGAATTATTTTCTTTATATTATATTCTTACTGCATTCTCGTTTACATGGACTTTCAACACGATCTGATTCTAATGCAAATTCATCAAATGAATCATCATCAAATGCTGTTGATATAACAGGCATGGAATGTGTTGTACCTTAAGTTTCAAAAAAAATGATTTTAAGTCAATAATAATTTTTTTTTTTTACCAATTGTCGGTTCACGACAATGTAGTAATAATCCAAGAAAAATCACAGATGAAATAGCGAGAATTATACAACAAAATTTTGCACATTGACGACCATTCATATTATATCGTTTAACACAATAAGCGCCTACTGGTGTACCAAAAATAACCTAGAATAAACAAAAAAATATTTCAAACTGTGTTTAATATTGATGAATTTTTTTTTTTTTTTATACAGAAAATAATGAAATAATTCCAATAAAAACACTTGAATGTGATGATGTTGTTCGAAATTGATATTCAATATGTTTACTTAAAAAAGCCAAATATCCTTTAATTAATAATGCTTCAACAATAGCACAACAAGTTATACCCATATAACGTAAATTAAGAAGTAAATGTTTAATTAATGAAAAAATATCATAAAAAAAATCTTTAAATTTATTTAATGTTGTTGTTGTTGTTATTAAACATTTATCTTCAATTATATCAATAGATGGTATTTGTTCTTTATCATTTAATATAATATTAACAGTTGAACTTAAATTTGTTGTTGATGAACTTGTACGTGATGATAAATAATGATTATTTTCTATTAAATTATTTTGTTTTATTGTTGATGTTGTTAATAATTGATATGTTTGATTTAATGTTGATTGAATTTCTTTTTTTCTTATTTGATATTGACGATGACGATTACCAATATCAAATATACAAAGTGAAAGACAAAGTATAAGGCTTATACAAGTACCTAATGCATAAACTAACCACCAAGCTCCAACCCATTCAGAATAGACTGGTGTTAACCAAAGTGGTTTTTTAATATAGGTATAAACTTTTAAAAATTGTGATGTTGCAAGAAATCCAAGACCAATACCTATTCCTCCAACAGCATAATATATACCTGAAAAGACAAACAAAAAAAAATCATTATTTCGCAAAATATTAAAATAAAAATTAACCTTGAGCAATAGGTGCTTTTTCTTGTGGAAATAAATCTTCAATTAATGTCACAGCTAATGTTGGTAATGCTGCTGATCCAAATGCATTAATTATATTTGATAAATAGAAAACATATTTTAAATGACTTAAAAATCTAAGATTATTTGATATAGTACAAACACTAATTTTTCGTTTTGGATTACATAATGTTAAATGATCAGCAATATGTGGTTCTAATGGTGGTTTACCACGTTTTGATTCAAGTAAATGTGGAAATGACATAACAAGAAAACCACCAGCAAGTATACCCATTGATATAGATATCCAACGTATTTTTCGACCACTACGATCACCAAAATAACCAATAAGTGGATAAGTAAAAATAGCAACAAGCTCATAAACAGATTGAAATAAACCTGTTTCAGTTGATGTCATATAAAAACCTGATTCAAGTGTTGTCATTATAGCATTATTTGAACCACCAACAATTGCATTTTGAATCATATTACATGCACAAATAATAATAAAAACAATTTTAGCTGATAAAGAAACTGAATCAGTTTTTATTGTTGAAGAATCGACAATAATTCCATCATCATCGTCTTCGTTTTGATTCATTTTTTTTTTGTTTTGTAAATATTTATATATATTGTTAAATGATAATCATATCTAAATAAAACAAAAAGAAAAACACACACAAACAATAATATTCTTATTTAGAATTTCTTCTAGAAAGAAAATATAAATTGAACGATTTATAATAAACTCTAATATAAATATATATTGACAGACTTATATAGTCGACCTTGCCTACACTCATTCCTACGAGCAGAAAAAAAAAGAACCCAACAATAAAGATAATAATGTTGAGGTGAACAACGATTCAGGAATAAAGATAGAAGAAAAAATTCAATATGATTGCTACTTTACTTTGCTTTCAACATTGACGAGCATATAATGACTCACGCGATCGAATGGAATGGAAGGCCGTATTGTCAGCTGTTTTTTTCATCCGTTATGATAGACATTTATTCTGTATACTGATGGCGTGATGCTACAGTTTACACTTGGTGTGATTTTTTTGTATGCATGTAATCAAGCGATTCATGATGGCAATGGAAGGTCTTCATTGCATGTTATTGTAAATGTCAAAATGTTTTTTTTGTTATCTTTACTATACTGTTAGTCTTTTTCTCTCTGTCTTCTAGTTATTTTTCTTTTTGGTTGTTGTTGTTGCTGTTGCTGTTGTTGGTTGTTCACATGCCAAAAGTGTCATCACATCGTCGTCTATGGAACTCAGTCTAAGTCGAAGAAAAAGAGAAAGATTTTTAAAAGTATAAGCATTGCTATAATCAACCATTTTCTTTTTCCTTGCCATTCTTCATTACTTTTTCTCCTCCTTTTTTTTGCTACGTTCGTCCTTTTCTCTTCTTTTTTTCTTCTCTTCGATGGATTCACACGAGACAAATAATAATAGTCAAGCTACTACTACTACTACTACTACTACTATGCTATGCTGATGCTAGCAACTCGTCCTCTCGTTATTTCGTCGTTAGAGACCAATGAAAATCTTCTTTTCCTATTGAGACAACTATTGAATGCTTACTAAGAGAATAGAAATATAAAAAATAGAGCGATGAAAAACATACTAAAGAAAAATTATTAAAATCATAAATAAATATAATCTTCTTTTTTGTAAAATTTTAATGAAAAACTTGAATGAATATGATTATAATAAGTGAAACATACATTATTCTCGCATTCATCATTTATATAAGAGAAGTTAATTTTCTCATATATGAACGATGAATACAAAGACAAGGTATGTTCCATTTATTATAGTCACAGTGATATACATGTATATTTCTATCGTTTTTTTTTCTTTTACTCTATAGCGTAATAGAAAAATTATTGATTATGAATTTCTGATATAGAATTTTCAACGAGGTAAGAATCGAAATAAAGAAAACGAAAATACAAACATGATTATTTGAAAAATAAAGAATATTAATAATCAAATGAATTCAACGCAATTGTTATTTTTTTTTACTTAATGAAACTAATCAAAAAGAAAAAGAAAAAAAAAATAGAGTATTTATAATACATTGATCCTACCTTTTATATTCGACAAAAAAAAAAAGAAAAAAAAATATATAATGGCATCTACATCTCTCTGGGAATGTCAATAGCTGAAAGGGAATCGAAGCAGAAAAACTAATCTTTTTCTTCTTCTTCTTCTCTTGTCTTCTCTTATTCTCATATCTTTATATGCACTCTCATCATCAATGTCCATTTAAATATAATAGGAAACTCGTCATACTAGAAAATAGCATTGCATGCAAAACGATGCAACTAACTTATATTCTTCATTAAAAAAAATCCAAGATTGTAAGCACATATACACTTGTGAAAGCACGCAAAGATGGATTAATGATAATACTGTGCATTTTATGTTCCTTTTTCTCATTTTTCTATCATCTATCATATACACATATGAGATCAATGTGTTACAACACATTAGATTAGATCATTTTTTATTATAATATGTAAGCAAAAAACAAAAAAAGTAATTTGTTATAATGTTAACAAGAAGACAAAAAAAAAAATAAGAAAAAAGTCATGAGCATAGTCGAATAATAATAATGACGATCTTCAAAAAAACAAAAAAACACATATTTCTTCATATTATAAATAGAATTAAAAATACTTACTCAATAAAGATCCACTATTATTACGACGATATCCACCTTTAATAAAACAAAAACAAAAAGTAAACTTCAAAAAAAAGAAATTAATTTACAAGGTGCAGCAATATATCTTGGATCATCACATCGAAGTCGTTGTGGATTCCATTTTGATCCTATTGGACATTCATCCATTTTAATTTTACGTTGTTCTGTACATAAATAATATGAACGACATTGATTACCATAATCAGCATACCAACCATTGGGTTGACCCAAACCTTAATTAAAATATTTTTTTTTTTGAAAAGAGAAAACAAAAAAAGAATTTACATGGATCATTTCCACTTTGATCTGTTGGTCGATTTCCACAAAAAACTTTTCGATAATCATTACATGAACGAAGATATTCATCAAATAAATGTTTATCAGGACATTGTATACGTGTTATTAAATTATCTTTACATGTAAAATAAGCTAAAGAAAAATAAAATAAAATAATATTTAATAAAAAAAATTCAAAAATATTTTATTTACATTGACAATTATATTGATCAGGTTTATTTTCTTGAAATTTACATGGATTATTTTCAATAAGATCATTTTTTAATTGAAATATTTTATTATTTATTAATTTATTTGTTATTATTGTCGTTAATTTAATTATTGTTTGATATGATGATTTTTCTATTTTAATTTTATTATCTAATAAATTAGGTATAGTTGTTATTAGAATTGGTTCAGTTATAGATTCTGTTTGAACTAATTAATTAATATTAAAATAATTATTATTATTTTAATAAAATAATATTTACATACAATTTGAAGATAATATTCGTTTAGGTCTTTCACCATATCTACAATCAATATGTTTTGATAAATCACATCGTCTATTTTCAACATCATAGGTCATACCATTTCCACACCTAGAATGTTTTTTTTTTCTTCTAAATATTGAATGTAAAATGAAAAACAAAAACAAAAAATATTTTTTTTTTTTTTTTTTTCTATAGTTTCCGTTAATAATGAATTATTTTTAATCGGTATGATTATTTTCTCAAGTTTTGTTGAAAGGACAAAAGAAAAGGAAATGAATGATTCGATATAGGATTACCATGCTTCGACGCCAATGCCTGCATTACAAGTATAAAATCTATTAAAAATATACAATATATTTTTTTTTGTATTCATATTTCTATTTTACTTTTCACAATCAGCTGGATGTGGCCAACGTCCATCTTTAGGACAAATAAATCCAATATTATCTGTAATAACATCTAAAATAAATTTTTTTATGAATGAATTTTTTGAAAAAAAAAAAAAAAAACCCAAAACCTACTTTGAATATTTAATAAAAAGTATAGAATATGACCAATAGATAAATATCTATAAAACATTTGCTATCGTTCTTTTTTGCTTGTAATCAATAAACGTATCACTTATTGTATGTTGTTCAATTGTAATATAAGCTCAAGTTAAATAAATATTTTTTTGACTCGAAAGATGTATTGTTGATGATAAGAACAATGATCAATGAGTGAACGAAAAACAAAAAAAAGAACTATGTAGTTAAAAACAATCGACATTTATCGGCTTACGAATTTTTGTTTTTTTGTTACAATCCATTTCGCCTACAAAAACTCTATAATACATGAGGTAATCATCTATCAATGTATGTATGTTCTATTGACAAAAGTACATCCGATTGTATGTTATTCACATGTTTACATAAACTATGTGTGTGTGTGTGTGGTAGTGTTTTGAAATATAGTTCATATTAGAAAAATCATATGTTAAAATAGCAAAGGTATTATCTTTCATTAAAATAGAATGTTTTTTTTTTTTTCTTCTTTTATGTAAATTATAAAATATATTTGAATTTAAATAAAAAGACAATTATTAACAAATGTACAAGTTAATAATGATAAAACTAGACTAAGTCGTCCTTCCGCAGTTATAATAGACAAATTCATCTGTCATGTTTTTTTTTTCCTTCCTTGTATTATGACATATTATAATTAACATATTGCTCTACTAGTTTATCATATGTAATGATAGTTTGTTGATAATTTACAAACCTTGAGATATAATAAAATTTTTCTAGTTTAAATCTAATTGAAATATTTAAGTTTTGATTTTTGTTTTTTGAAAAAACACACAATCTAAAAATTACGATTTATTTTTTTTATACTGATTATAGAGGTTATGATAAAACTTTTTTAATCTTCTTCATTATTAAAACATTCAAAGAACTACATAATATTTCTTTTCTTTTTTCTTCAATGAATTGTTTGTTTTTTTTTGTTATTCGTTTTTAAAAGTCGAAAGCAATTATAAGATATTTCTCTCGTCTAATGAAAAACAAAACAATATTATACAATCAAAATATATTTATTTTTTCATTAAATTTTTTTTTCATATTTACAAAAAAAGTACAAATCTACTTCGAGAAAATGAAAGAACAAAAAAAAAACAACCGTTTCATATTTGTTTCAAACACTCAATTTAAAAGCATTCATTTTTATTTCATTAACATCATTCAAACAATTGATTTATAACAAGTAAACATGCCAACAATTGATGTTGCTGGATGTTTAACAACCTATTGGGTTATTTGGTAAGTTTAATAACTAATTAAATAAAATAATCGAAGTTTATTTTTATTTTATTTGATAGGTTAGTCAATGGTTTTGGTTCAATATTAGGTCTTGTAATAAATATGGTTGTATCATTTGCCTTATTAAAACATTTCAGTAATTTAGCAAAAGTCAAACCATCAGTACGAAAAAAACATCAAACAGATTTTTCTATGTATCGTAATGATTCACCGGTACCTAATACGTCTTCTAACCCGTGGGACAATGATTTTAATATGGATCATATATATGGTACGTCTGACGCTTAGTCGAAGTAACATAATAATCAAATAAAAATGGCGATTAGCTTTTTTTTATGTCTTATATTTATCAAAATGATATACTTTTACCAGACGAACTGTTTGACATTTTGCTTATTTTTTTTTTGTCTTTTTTTTTGTATCAGTAACAAAGAATAATATCGAAGATATTATCGATAACTATGATGATTCTGTATCATTGCTTTATATATATATATACAATAGAAAACATTGAGATGTCATTATATTCATTTTTGTTTTATGTCAATTATTATTATGTCAATGTTATCATTGAAAGATTTAAATAACTAAGCTGTCAAATGATGACATATTGATAAAGATAAATATTGGTAGATCAATTATATGATTGTAAACGGAATGAATAACTAAGAAAAGAAAACCATTAGCTATTATGTTAATATATTTTTATGTATATTAGAATGTTTTATAGAAGAAGAATATTTGAAATATTATTTTTCGTTATTAATATTCTAATTGAAATTTATATGTAATTCTTTTTTTTTTTTTGAGAAGTAAGAAAATATATATGATTGAAAGAGTTTGATATGGTGATAAAAATTATAAAGTTTTTGTAAAATAATCTTAAAATAAAGTTTTAAAAATATAAGATTAATCTTATGTTAATTCAAAATAATTTTTGTTTATTAATAATATGTAAAAATTTTTTAAGATCTGCTATATGTCAATTATTCTTATCATTTTCTATTTTCTTTTATTTATTGATAATGAACTATTTTTCATACAAAAAAAAAAAAATTTTAATCATCTAACATTTAAATATATGAAGATTTTAAATATTTCAAAATGAAAAAAAAACTATAACAAGATATTTTATTAAATTTATACACTCTTTTTTCATTGATCTTATATTTATTAAATAATCTATTTGAAAGTATGTTTTTGATCGATGTGTCTAATAAATTTATACATAAATCATTAATATTTATAGTATTGTTAACATAAAAAAATATTCAATCATATCTGTTTTTAATCTCGAATATCTATGAATTTAATACTACTATGATTGTATTTTGAAAAAATAGGAATAATGAAAATATTTAAAATCTTTATTACAATAAACAATTCTCATCAAGACTTTTTTGTTGTTCGATGAAAAATCCAATATTAGTTTTCTTGAAAGAGATCACATTGAAACATTCGATAAAAAAAAATATACAATATGTTGATGACAATAAGAAATATATTCGAAGTATTCATAAATCATTTGAGTTTACATGTTGACTTTATATTAAAGATTAATATTTGCATTTTTGTAAAAATTGTTTAAGAATATAACTCGTGCATTTTCATTAATAAATAATTATTAAATTTCTAATAATAAACTCTTTTACATTATTTATCTCTATTTGTCGGCTAATTATCATAAAAGAATTCATAAGGATTAATTCTTATGATTGTATATTTATATTGCCTTTTGATTTTGCGTAGAAATATAAAACTAAAAACAAAAATAAGATTTTTTTCTAATAATTATTTATATTTAAAAGAAAATTTAGAAATATGCTAAGATAAATCATATTTCTTTTAATTGTTTATCTTATGAATTTATTAAATATAGATTATTTGTGACAGTTGTTCTTTTTCTTTTTTTTAATAAAAATGTAGGTCAAAAAGATTTTTTTGACAACGACAAATTATCTAATGTTAAAAATAAAATATTTTACATGATATAAATTAATTATAATGTATATATTACATATAGTTAATAATAATAAAAAAAAAAAACAAACTATATTTTAAATTAGATTTAGAAATTTTATATCTTATGTAAATTTTTATTTATACTCAAATTAAAATAATTTGATATTATAGTATGCTAAATGATATTAAAGAGAACAAAAAAAAATGAAAATCTTTGTAATCCTTACTATTTTAAGAATGTAATTGAAAAATATTTGACTAAGCTCACTTCTAAATGATCACATTCAATAAGAAAGCATTTATATCAATTAACATAGATAAAGATGAAATACATCATATTGAAATTCAAAAAAACAAAAGAAAATTAATTTTTTTTTTGTCAAAACTATTTTAAATAGAACTTTAGTTTTATTCTTTTATAATCGACTTAAAATTTATAACATACTATGAAAAACAGAAATATGACTTTTTTGTAAATTAGTTTGATGCATTTTTGTTTTTAACAATAGGTTGTAGATGAAAATTATCTAGTATTTTTATCATATGTCAGTCATTCTGAAGTTTTTCTTGTGTAAAATCATGACTATAGAAATAATTGAATGTAAAATAATTTTTTTTTAAAATCATACTAACGAGAAAATGATCTATTTCAGTTAGATATGTACTTATAGGTTATTGTTATAATTTACATTGTCTTGTATTATTCTGTATGATTTACTATACGATGCTATAAAAAATACATAGAAAAACTTAAATGTATCGTTTATTCTGTTCAAAGCAAAAAAATGAATTTTTAAATTATTAAATATATAACATCGATTTTTACGATTATTTCTTCGAACAACTTAATCGCATAGATTATGGTATATACTAAAATAGACGTTTCGGCAGAACATATTGACAATGTTCGGTTATAGTTTTTCTCTTTTTCTTTTTCTGTGATATTTAAATAAGCGCAAAAATACAAAATGAAGTGTTTTGTTTTGAACTAATAATAAGAAAGTCGTTTAATAATAATGAGAAAATAAATATTTGAAAATGCTGACTGTTAATAAATCATATTGTTATTTATTATTTTATCAAGAATATTACGTACTTCTTTAGATAAAGAACATCTACACATATTTCATTGTTGTCAATTTGATCAGTAAATATAGAAGTTGTTGTTCAATATTTAGAAATGTCGAATTTGATTGATATATTTCATTACTATTTTTAAATATCAAATATTCTACAATTATAAAACTTCTGCATATATATATATATATTCGTACAATAATATTAAATTTAATTGTGAGAAATTAATATTATGATTATTTATTTAGATGAATGTAGTTTTCTATTATCAATTGTTATTGTCGATTTTCTTTGTCTATTTTTCTTTAGGTGTTAATATGATAAAAATAAAAAATTTTGTTTTTCATTTTTGTCACATAACTATCCATAGAAAAATAGACAAAGAGAATCGATAATAAGAAACAATAGTTGGTCATCATGCTCATTTAAATAGATAACTCAACGGTTCAATAACATTAGTTTCTAACAATTGAATAAATATTACTATAAGAATATCTGCGTGGGTTCGATTATTTTTCAACATATTAATTTTATACATTTTCATCTAAAACTCATAATAATAATAATAAATTTGATGATGACGTTTATTTCTATAAGCCTACTTGTTTTTTTTTCTCTCTGATGTCGTTATCAATCAATATCAAATATTTATTTTCATTGCATGTCATATGAACTAGAGAATAAAACTTAGTTCCTTTTTTTTGTTTTTTGACAATGTCTACACAAGTCTAATAATATTAAATAATTGGATTAAATTGACTTTTTTTATTGGAAATACTGTTTTTTTTTTTATTCGTCTAGACAAATTAGCCTTCATTTAATAAGAAGAATTTTTATATAATTTCTAAAAATGATTTTATTTGTATTGTTTTCTATTTTGAAGAAAATCGATATGTTATTTAAGTAATAACTTTATTGATATTAATTCCTAAAGGAAAGAAAAACACCTCATGTCAACATTAAGATTAGATTTTATTTTCATCTTTTTAATCAATAAAAACTAGTTCTTGCATGTTTTGATGACAAAATGCAAAATTAGAATATATTATACTCAATGTCCGGTAGCATATAACATTCGAACAGCATATTTTAGACAAAATTGTCGTGCTTGACCAGATTGACGACAATATCGATAGAGAATATTTGCATTACGTTGTGAACGTTTAGTAATTAATCGATCTTTTTTCATAAATGATGATAATTGTATATTTGATGGGATTTTTTTCATATTTTTTGATGAATCTAATATCATATTAGAATCATTGGAATAAACAAATGACTAAAATAAAAATAATCAATTTTTTTTTTTTGTTAATTTTTTTTTAGAATATAATATTTACTGTTGAGATTGTAATAATTAAGAATACGACAAACAGGCACCATAACTATAAAATTTAATAAGAAAATTATTTCAAAAATAAAAAAAAATTTTTACTTTCATGATCGTTTTTTATTAAAAATCGTCGTAAACTTTAGTAATAGTTGAGATGTCTTTGTTATTTCTCATCGTGAAAACAAGCACAATATGATAGATCTATTCCTTTTTTTTTTTTTTCTTTTTTTTTCCCCCTCGGTTTCTCTCTTTTTATTTAGTACTTTCCTTAGTTTCTTTGTTGTATGATGACGATGTTACTTTTCTTATGATTGAAGTCGACGGTAGTAATGAAATCAAATAAAAACAATGATGTTAAATGAACAATTTAGATGTCAAATAAATCATGTCTCATATCATATTATTGTAACATAATTTTCATACTCGAGACAAAAAAAAACTAATAAAAACTACAATCGTATGTTCATGTTATATATTTCTTTTGTTCTATAAATTGATATGTCGACTCTTTTCAAACAATATTTCCTTGTAACTAGTGTTGCATTACCACTTTGAATATTACTTTATATATATATACATTTGATTGCTCTTTGTCTAAATATAAGAAGAAGAAAAAAACAAACAAATTTCCATTGAATACTTTTTTTTTTCTTTTATTCTAAGAGTAGTATGTACATACTCAAAGAAAACCTAATTATCTGATTTATTTGAGTTTTCTTTTTTTTTTTTTTGACAACAATCAAATTCTCGCTTTATTGCTTAAGACATTTTTAGATACATAGATTAGTAAATAAAGATAAGATTGAGTAACGATGATGAATAAATAAGAAAAGACTGCAGACAAAAAAAATCGATGGAAAGAAAAAAGAAATGAAGAACAAAATGCTTGTTGCCTACATTACACTTGAATGAATCCTTTTTTTTCTTTCAACATCATTGTTAAATTGTATTTTATATATAAAATGCATACGTCATCTTATGATGAGATATACAATAGACAAATTTAATATTTTTTTTTTAAATTTTAACAGATTCTTTAAGAAAATTTTCAAAATATCTTAATGACTCTTTTATATTTTTTCTAAAACAAACATTAATATTTATTGAAAATTAATGTTCATATTCAAAGTAATGCATTATCAAATTTGTTTCGAGTCAATGCTTTTGGGAATTTCCAAATAAAAAAAACGATTAGTTGAATTCATGATTTAATACGAAAAATAACTGTATTCGTACTTTCAATATTGAATGATAATTAGTATTATCGATTGAGTTTTTATTTTTAGTATTATATAAAAAAAACAAACAAAAAATCAAATGTAATTAGATATTAATTGAAAGATCTTTTAAAATAAATTTCATATTCTAATGAATGAAAAAAACAAAAAAGGAAATTGTCAAATAGAAAAAAAAACTCGTATATACATTAACTATTTAAAAGGCTTTTTGTTTTATTGTTTTTTATAGACTGAAGATGTTACTATATATATTTCTATTTGCATTACTCTTGAGACAAAAAAAAATAATTCATTATCAAAAATCTACACACTTATTCAATCTATTATCTAGATAGACAACGAATAACAACAGAGGTCAATGACATAGAATTTTTTATTTTTTTGTGAACAGAAAATTGTCCTCAAAAAAACTGGATAAATAATGATACTTTTTTATTTTCGAATAATTATTTTTATAATTATTCGAAATAGTTAATTCTAATTTTGCTCTTCTCAAATAAATAAGTTCAATTAATATTTTTATTTCAATACTTTGTTACGATGACATACATCATAAATAATATTTTGGTTCGATGTAGACGTGTGCAAATAGGTTCAGTAATTGTGTTTCTTAGTACTAATGTATTAAACAAATGGAAATTCAACTATCCGACCATGTAGTTATAAAAAAAACGAATAGCAACCTACTGGTATGAGTATGATGAAATCAGAGAATGATGATGCATTATTTAGAATGAAAGACAAACGAATTTAATATAAAATACTGACTTACAATATCTCAAAAATCTACGAATTCAATTGAATATACTTATAATTAGTCATATCTGATAATAATTAATGATTTTATTCTCATATAAAAATGAATAATGTATGTTTTAATACAAGAAAATTTCTAATTATTCTTATCCTATTATGAAATAAACTAATACAAATAAATACTAATAAAACAAAATTTCTATGACAACATTTTATTCAAAAATTTCTGTTTTACTGTAATTCTCTTATTTAAAATAAATAAAAAAAAAAACAAAAAGGAAAAATATAAATATAATTTTCATCTTTCAATGAATAAAAAAATTATTTAAAATAATATTATGTCAACAACACAATCAATAAATGTTGATAAACAAAATTCTATATCAATAATTGATAATCAACAAATTAAACAAAATCATATAGATAAAATAAAAACAATACATTGGACACAACGAATTAAAAATTTTTTTATTATTAATAATAATCGAATAGCATTAATTAATTTATTATTTACATTATTATGTGTTATTATTCAACACATTATGGGTACATGTGAACATTCAATAAGTAATGGTAATACAATTCTTAAATGGTATATTTTTACTCCACCATGTATGTTATTTTTTAATTAATTAAATTAAAAACTAAAAAGAATAAATTAAATTTTAGTTGGAGCTGGT
Organism: Rotaria sp. Silwood1; assembly: GCA_905250075.1. NCBI lineage: Eukaryota > Metazoa > Rotifera > Eurotatoria > Philodinida > Philodinidae > Rotaria > Rotaria sp. Silwood1. Next base: position 65,669 of record CAJNOP010000862.1, on the reverse strand, counting down.
CCACATACATCTGTTTATTTTTTTGTTCTTTCATGGATAACTTTAATTTATTCTATTCAATATATTTGGTTTTATTTAATAACAAATATATGTACATCAAAAAAACGTAATCTTATTATACATGGTATTATTGTTATTTTATATTTTATTGCATTTAGTTTTAATATTTGGGGTAGATTGAAGAATTTATTTATAAGAAAAAATGTAAAAGAAAACATATTTCTTTTAGGTTATATTCTATGTGAAAGTTCAAGTCAAATAAATTTATCAAAAAAATTTATACCAGGTGTTTGTCGAGGAGATAGTCAAACATGGTAAAAAAAATTTGTGTTATTAATTTATTATAAGAAATTTTTTAGTATTCCACTTATTGCTGGTATTTTAACATCATTTGCAACTGCTTGTTCATTTTTTTCTGAACATATAATTGTTTTAATGAAATGTAAAATATTGAAAAAATGAATATTTTTTTTTTTTTTGCTAAATTTTTCTTTTTTTAATTTAGTATTAAAAAATCGTCAAGAATCGAATGATTCAATATCAAATCGAATTTTACTTTAATACTTTATAGATAAGAGACGCGCGCGAAATAAAATTAGAGAAATAATTTATGTTATTACATGCGCTTCATGTAATACAGCATTCTTTTTTTCTCTCTCTACATAACAATATTGTTTATGACAATTTCGCACTTCTATTGAGACATAATTCTTTTTCTTATATAGATTTTGTTGATTTCCTGTAGTACGAGAAGCAATCGTGTGTAATGATGTGAGATTAATATAAATACTAAAATATTGTTGATACTATTAAAAAAATTAATTTGATTTCATTCGTATTTTTTCATGCGAATATTAACTACGATGTTATATCTATCATCATTTCAGAATGATATCTAGGTTTTGTTTAGATAGAACAAGTATCATTTGAATATAAATCATAGAAATCTAGTTTGATTTGATTTCTATTTCGATTATGTTTTCCTAATGGAAAGAACAATATGCAGAGTACAATTAATCAAGGATTTTTACGTTTAGCTTTGAGCGAAATCAATATACATCATTTTTAATATGTATAATCTAATAAAGTAAATATATGACATAGAGAATTTATATTTTGATTAGATCAAAAACTATGAAAATCGACCTAGATTTTGCTGAAAACATTTGGAGTCAGGCCATACGATTAGGAGGGGATTTCCCCCTACTAAAATTTTGGGAGAAAGTCTCCCTGGAAAAATGTATCGTTTTTCTCCAGCGGATTTTCTCTTTGGAAAAAACATTTTTCCTCCCCTTGGTCAAAAACAAACGAAATCTCTGTCTGGAGTTATTAGAAGAACAAGGCAATCGATTAGAGGAACGTCTCTGCGCATAAAGTTATTTATTGTTGTATACATCATAATTCTTTCAATGGAATAGTAACTATAATTGACGGCTTCTATCTTTAAATTTATTGTGACATATGTCAATTAATATACGCTTTTGATCAGAATCTGAAAGCTTTTTTTTTTTGTTTTGTTTGCTGTAAAGAAATTCTACAGGGAACTTACTAATATATTTTAATCGATGATTTTATTAAATATTGTATTACATAAAAAGAATTTGATGTCTAAATAATGATTTTATTTATAAAGTAAAAAATATGCAAACCAATCAAAAGAAAAAAAAGAATAATGAATATTTAATTAGATTAATACTAAATGGATAGAGATTAATTTATTAATACAAGAGATAGGGACAAAATCAAATCTGATACCAAAGTTAATAAGCAATTCAATAAAAAAAAAACAATATATAATATAGTTCAAGCATTTATTAATACATAATTTTATCCATAAGAACAAAAGTATATAATTGAAATCATCTAAAATGTCTATATTCATCACAAATTTTCTTAGTTATCTTTTTTATGCTGCAGGTAATTTTTGTTGTTGTTGTTGTTGTTGTGCTATAGCATGAGAAAAATCAATTGAATATTTAATATTATCTGTTGAATCTTTTAATGTACGTAAATATTGAAGTGTACTAATATGTTTTGGTTGTGTTATACCTAATGTTGAACACATAGCTGTTAAACCATCAATACGTGCTATTTCAACACGTTTAAGTGCATCAGCTTTAGCACGCTCACGTTTTAATTGTGCTTGTGCTTCTGAAAAAGCAACAGATTGTGTTGCATTATTACGATATTGATTAACTAATATATCAGTCTGTTTTTTAACAAGTGCTTCTTGATTAATATATTCTTCACGTTCTTTTTCTAAATCACGTACTAAACCAAGTAATCGTCGTTCCATAACACGTTCAGGTACATCAATATCTAAATTGAAAAATATTATCAAAATAGTAAATAGATTTCTTTTCTTTTTTGTGTTTTGTAATACCATGTAATTGAAGATATCGTACTTCAGCAAAAAATCCTTTTTCTTCTTTTTTACAACCTTTTTCACGTGGTTTACAATTAGTAACACATTTTTCATGTATTGGACAATTTGTACATTGATTTTTACAATTTGGAATACAGCAAGACCCACCTAAAATAATTTATATTTTAAAAATTTCAATTTAAACAAAAAAAAATTTCTTTTTTATTTACCTAATTGACGTTTAACACCAAGATATATTTCACGCCAAATTTTTTCTCGATCATTTATAAATTCATCTGTATCAAAACGAGAACAAGTAGATATAATAGCTTCTTTTGCATTTGATACAATTATTGGTTCATAATAAATATCATATGCAGCATGAAGTAATGGTAAATCTTCTTTTATTAAGAAGAATTGAAATGTAATAGTCTACACAAAACAAAAAATATAATTTTATATGTAATAGATGCATCAGAATAAATATTCCTTTAACGGGAGAGAGAGAGATTTCAGCCAGTATCTCGTATTTGATCTAAAACAACTATTGAATTCGTTTTAACTTGGTAAGGGTACTTATACAAAAACCTAGTAATATGACTTTATCTTCATGAGAATAGCGCATAATGAAAAATCCGTTTTGATTCACTACGTTATCTAATGATCGGTGTATCATTTTGAACATCAAGTATCAGCTGAAGTGATTTTCTTGTAAATATTTGCTCAGTATTACGGTCGAGGGTTATTGACATACATTTTACAAGTACGTATCATAACTTTCAATACAAAACAAAAAAAAGAATTATATAAATAATACTACGAGATCCAAAATATGTGTTAACTTTTACAAATAATTTGAAACTAATGAAAAAAATAAATAAATAAATAAGAAATTTTTTCTATTAATATCAATTATTTAGCAAAATTAAATTTTAAATCCTTTTGTTATAAGTTTAGGAATATTTATTCTGATACATTAATCATTTGCATAAATCGTTTTTTTTTTTTATTATTTACCAAATGTACTTCTAAATTATCAGTTGTAAAAACTGATATACGATTAAAATTTACACTATGTGCTGTAGCTTTAAATTTTTTAAAACTAAAATATTACAAAAGAAAAAATAAATTTAAATAAAAAAAACAACAAAATATTTTATTTACTGATGATCTGGTCCAACTAAATATCGTCCACCTTCATAAACACGATCGAGATTAACACGTCCTGATGAATGTCGACGTAAAAAACCATAATGATAATAATCAAGATATGAAAATGAAAGTGGTAAAAGTATCACAAGAAGTAATATAGCTATTCCACCACCAATCGCAGCCCACCAAAACCAACTAGGAAGATCATCAGCACTGCCTGCCATTATTATCTATAAATATAAGGTAAATTTTTTAATTAATGTACAGGTAAATAAATATCAATACAATAATTTATTTGATTTTTTTTTTTTTAGATAAATGAAAAGCAGAACGCATAAATGTCCTTGTTTTTTTTTTTTTAGACTATTTTATTGCATTTATAAGAAAAAGAAAAAAGCAATGTATTTGTGTGTATGATGAATGAATAAACACATAATGTGTCGTCGAATATGATGGATGAATGATTCATATTAGTGACCTATTATTTGTTTCTTGTCAGCGACATTATACGAAACCATTTGTTGTTATGCGATTCATGTCAAATATATATATATATTGATAATAGAAAGTTTTCAATAGTTGTCACTAGTTATCAGATCAAATATTTTCAATTGAATTGCAAAGAAATAATATTGTTATATTTAATACAATATCAAATAAAATTTAATTTTAAGATTTCTTTTCTTTCAATCAATTTGATTATTTTACATGAACAATTTCTTTCTGTTTGCAATTCCTGAAAAACATCGGAAAAACTAATTAGGAAACATTCCCAGATGAAGGAACGCTTTTCAGCCGAAGTTTTGCGCATCTTGTAGCCCATAGTGAGCTATGTCTATGGTAAAAAAAGTTCGGGCTTCTGGCTTGATTCTGAGGAGATACCGAGCTTCTAGTGAATTTTCTCTATAGTATGCCTACATTGTTAGCAAAGCTATACTTCCGAATTTTGATCTTAAACTTTACTTGCATCAAGATCTCAGCTAGACTAGTTTGCATAACAAAGCTCAGAAGTTTTGAACAAAGTCTCTGTAAGATATGAAACTATCAAGGTATAGTCCCTTTTTCATAATAATATATAAACTATGCATTTTTTTCAAAGCTTCGTATCTTAGCAAGATTTTGTTCAAAACTTCTGAAATTTGTTATGCAAACTAGTCTAGCTGAGGCTTTTATGCAAGTAAAGTTTCAGGTCAACATTCGGAAGTATAGCTTTGCTAACAATGTAGGCATACTATAGAGAAAATTCACTAGGAGCTCAGTATCTCCCCTCAGAATGAAGCCAGAAACCTGAACTATTTTTACCATAGGCATAGCATACGATGGGCTACAAGATGCGCAAAACCCCGGCTGAAAAGCGCTCCTTCACCTGGGAATGTTTCCTAGTAAGAAAAAATGATAGCAGTAAAAGTGGCCTTTCAGATAGAGTAGATAAATTATGGTAGAACATCGGTGAAATTATAGTCATCAAAGTGATAGTTCTCGATAACTATGACTATTAGTATTAAATAAAAATATTCAATCAGACAATACTCTTATAAAAACGTGTTTACGATTATTCTAGATTTACACATTTTTATCTATTTTTAGAATGAGTTTCAAGAGTTTTACCAGATTAAGAACATCATGTTAATGTGAAAAGATTCAGAGTTAACACGGAAATATCTTCATTCAAATTTCAATGCATCTTATCTATAGATATTAAATAATATTTAGTCAATATTCTAAAAAGATTTGACTAAACTATCAAATTTTTTATACATTTTAACTATGGTACCTTTGCATGAATAAATTTAGATGTTTTGAACAAAGTCTGTTCGAAATTATGATAATATCAAGATATAAACCGTTCTCTATCAATGTGTAATTGATATATTGAAATATCAAGTTTATTAATAAATGACTAAACTTATAGAAAATCATATGATTAAAAAAAGAAAAATAAGTTTAACAATGATCCAATGTATTTAATAGCTACACTTTTAAAGTACTTCGTAAATAAAAATAAACATGTTTTTACCGTACTGAAGCATAACTATTTTTTTGTTTTCTCTAGTACATCACTTTCCTTTCCCTGTATTCGCCTATTGTGAATTATTTGATATTTTTGACAAATCTCATATCCCAGGTCGAGAAGTACGAGCGAGTTCCGGTAGGAAGTCGCCAGAACAGGATGACTTCTGGTGTTTTCCTGCAGAATCCGGTGACCGGAATCTTCGACCTCGGATGTTATAACTTTTTCGCGATAAATCAAAGGAGAATTGCACAACATATTCAAAATAATATTTGCTGCTTTCATTGAAATTCTTTACTCTGATAAGAAAATCTATTTGTATTCGATATTTAGAGTCATATAAAATAGCCTTTTTTTTCTTAGTTCTTCTATTTACTTCCGTAGAGATTAGGAAGATATTTTCAAAAAACAAAAGAAAAATGATGTGTTCGGCGTTCAATGAATAAAATTTGAATGGTTGCTTATTTTGATTATATATTTTCAATGTTAGTTTATCAAAATTGTATTAAACATCTAGAATGAAGTAAAACATTCTGTTTTTTTTTCGTTGTTTGTCTAACTTATTATTTAACTGTGCTATTCGATAACATTAACATTGAATATATCTCTTATGTTTTACATATAATATTAATACTTATAGATCATATCTATAACCAACATTCTGATATGAATAAATGGCTTCAATGGAATCTAATTAGTATTCTAAAAAAAAAAAATCTATGATTGAATTACTTTTTTAAAGTATGTTTATCTTTGAAAATAGGTAAAAAGTAAGAGAAGAAGAAAAAAAAACATACATATAAAAATATCCATTTATACCGAAAGACGGGTATCTTGACAAATCTATAATATTCATTTGTATATAAATAGACTCATTGCTATATGAACTCATTCGGATAATATTTTTAAATATTAATACTAAGTTTTCTATGCTATACTTTTTTACTTTTTTTTTTTGGAGTATTACTTTCAAGATAAATATACTTAAGAAACTATTTCTATTGTATATCAATGAGTAAGTTACATATTATTATGAATACTAATCAGATTCTATTGAGACTATCAATGTCACATATTTCTAAAAAAAATCAAAGATGGCCGTTATTCACATCGAAATGTAGATGATAATACAATTGTAACCGATTGAAGAAAAAAATTCTCGTTCAATTGTGTAGATTTGCAATTCCTAATAAACATCATTTGATACATTTTATACAGAACATAAGAGAAGTACTGAATGCAAAGATTGTTATTAAGTTAAAAAAACTAAAATGATTTTTATTCTACAAGTCAAACTTTATATTGATTATCACGATATGTAGACACTTCCTTATTAGATATTAGTGTTAATTATGATTACTCAACCATGTTTTATGAAGATAAATTTTTTTCTAAAATTCATAAAACAAAATGAATACTAAAAGAATTAAAACTAAAAAAAAAAAAACATTTTTTTTCTTAAATTTATTGTAAAACTTTTTTTTTTCAAATAATTATCAAATTTCCTTTTCTAGTTGGTAGGATTTTTTTTGTATCGAAGAAAAGAAAATTACAGTCTGAAGACAGCGTCAACATTTTACCTTGTCATACTTAAAGGACGTTGAAATATGTTAACATAATCAGCATGACGTAGCAAAAAAAGAAACAGAAACAAAATACTATATATATATAAACATGAAAAAAAAAATTGTGAAGGAAGAAAAAGAAAAAAAATGGGTGTTAGTGGATCTCAAGAAAATAATGAAAAAAAACCTGTTGTAATTATTGTTGGTGGTGGTTATGGTGGTATACAATGTGCTAAAATATTAGATAAAAGTAGTCAATTTTTTGTTATACTTATCGATCGAAAATCATATTTTCTTCATAATGTTGCTGCATTACGTGCAACAGTAGAACGAGATTTTGCACGAAAAATTATTGTTCCATATGATCGATTACTTACTAATGGTTTGTATATTATATAGATTATTAATCTTATGAAAGAATTTTATTCTAAGAAGAAAATAAAATAACTTTTTCAATCTAAAAAAATAAAAAAAATGTAGTTTTTTTTTTTAAGAAAAATTAATTTTTATTATTCTATTAAAATATGAATAAAAAATTTTCGATTTTTAGGTTGTGTCGTACAAGCTGAAGTAATATCAATTTCACATGATTGTATTCAAGTTTATGGACGAAATGAACCAATTTATTTTAATTATTTAGTTATAGCTACTGGTTCATCATATGCTTTTCCAAGTAAAATAGCTGAAATTGATATAAACAAAGCAATTAATCTTTATAATGATATACAAGAAAAAATTCAAAAATCACAACAAATATTAATTATTGGTGGTGGTCCAGTTGGTATTGAATTAGCTGGTGAAATAGCAACTGATTATCCTGAAAAACATATTACTATTGTACATAGTCAAAAAACATTATTACAACCAAATATATATAATGAAAAAATTTATAAAAATATACAAGAACAACTTGAAAAACTACATATTAATATAATATTAAATGATCGAATTGAATTATTAAATAATCATTATATTAATTATATTGAAGAAAAACAAACTTTTATAACAAAAAATAATAAAATAAATATTACAGCGGATTTAACATTTATATGTACAGGTGCACATATTAATAATAGAAGTTTATTAAATAGTTCATTAAAATCAAAAATTAATCCTGAAACTGGTCGAATTATTGTAAATAATTATTTACAAATTGATGGTTATAATAATATATTTGCTATTGGTGATATATGTGATAAAGAAGAAAAATTTGCATTTTTAGCTAATAGACAAGCTGAATATGTTGCAAAAATAATTCCATTAATTGAAAAAAAAAAATCTTATCCAAAAGAATATAAAATTCAAAGTCATCGTGCTATACTTTTATCAATTGGTCGTAATGGTGGTATTGGACAATTACCAATTAAAGGTGGAATGACTGTTGGTTAGTTTGAAAAATGAAATAAAAAGAAAATTTTTTTTCTTAATTTAATTTATATTATAGGTAGTTGTATTGTAAAAAATTTTAAATCAAAAGATATGTTTACAGCACGTTATCGTTCAGAAATGAATTATACTTCAGATAATCAATTAGAAAATCAATCAACTTATTTAAATAAACTTGATTCAATACAATCAATTTTATCTTTTACTGAAGAAGATGCTCGAAATTTACTTGAAGGTTTACCAATTAAAGATCTTGAATCTAATCAAGATTTTATTTAGAATAAAAAAAAAAAAATGTTTCTATAATTATAATTAATATTTATGAAACTTTTTAAGTTATGTTTATTTTTTTTTTTAAATTAAATAAATGGTTGAAGACATTGTTTAATTGTTGTTTCAAATTTAACTTGATTTATATGAATACTAAATTCATTTGATAATTTACTACTATCTAATGCTGCATTATTAGGTCGTTGAACATTTGTATCTATTCCTATATTTTGATCACGTTCAATATGATCAATAGGTAATTGAAAAATAGAAGCAATAAGTAATGCCATTTGATATTTTGTATATTTTTCTGTATTAGAAAAATGAACTATACCACGAATTTCATTTCGATTCTTAAAAAAAAAATAGAAGAAGAATAATATTACTTTATTATGAATAAATAGATATATATAATACTCATACGTTTATAATTCGGTGTTCACATAATTGTAAACAAACTTCAGCTACATCACCAACATAAGTTGGATAACGAATTTGAACACTTAATTAAATTAATATTAAAATTAATTTAATAAATTTATAACTATCAATCATACTCATCCATTTTGACTCGATTTGTAGTATTTCTTATGTTTTTCAATAGAATAGTGACTGCATTTTCATCTAATGTTTCAACTTCACCATATAGTAATGGTACACGAAGTATGAGATGATCTTAATAATTTAAATATTTATTTAAATATTTTGTTTTTTATTATTATTACTTTTCGATATTTTTTGTGTTATTAATTCAGCTTCATATTTACTTTTACCATAAGCTTGAAGTGGATTAGGTGTATCATCTTCTTTGTATGGTGGATTTTTTCCATCAAAAACATAATCAGTTGAAATAAGAATAAAGAAAATATTTTCTTTAGCTAAAAAAAAAAAATTAATATTTTATTAATTATTTAAATTCAAAGAGTCATTTTTTTACCAGCGAAATCAGCTAGATAACGTGTTACTTCAACATTAAGAAACATTGATTTAGTTGGATTTTTTTCAAATTCATCAGGTTTACGTTCAGCAGCACAATGAATAATTGCATCTGGCTATATTAATTAATTAATTAATTTTTTTGTTTTCAAAAAAAGAAAAACAAAATTCTACCTGCAAATTTTCAATAATAGCATTTATTTCATCAAAATTAGTTAGATCACATTTAACTAAATGATTTTTATTTGCTCGATTTAATGCAAGTCCTGTATAAAATTATAAAAAATTTTGCTTTTTTATAAAGACATTATTCATTCACCTGTTACATTCCATCCAGCATTGATAAATAGATTTTTTACTTTTCGACCTAATACACCAGATGCTCCAGTAATAAGAACAGTTTTATTTATATGAACACTCATCTAAATGACAGGGCATTTGAAGAAGAAAAAAAAAGCCGAAAACCAAATATTTTTAAGACGTCAATCAAATCACACGGCGAAGTTAACAGTACAAATACAATTCAACATTTAAAACACAAAAAATAAAAGATAGAAAATTGGTTTTAAATCATGATAATGTAGGTTTTTCTTCTGCCTGTAAAGTTGATTGTGGAATATTGGTAACATTAGATGAAGATGTTGATGGAGGAGGGATAGGAGAAGTTGACTAAAAAAGTAAAAATAGAAAGTTGATGAATACAGAACAAATATTGTTTTTAAAATTTACTGTAGCATTATAAGGTGTCTGTGGACGAAGAGTTATACTTGAATTTGTTGATTGTCGAACTGGTTGAACATAATTAGCTGGTATTAAACCAGTATGAATACGATCAATTGTACCCAAAAACCAATGAGAACTTGTCGATTGTAAACCTAAAAAATATTCATATATTTAAGAATTCTTTCGTTTCTACTTTTAAAACGATTTGAAATTATTATTTTAATATTTTTGAAATTACAAAAATTTCTTTTACAAAACATAAAAATTAAAATTTTAAGAACATTTTTGAAACCATCCGAAATGATTCTGCTAAGATGAGATAATTCTTAAACAGAATATGCTAGAAAGTTGAAATTTGTATAGATCAAAAAGGAACATATGATTTTTGTTTTTTTTTTGTATTAATTGGTCAAATTCCAAGTCGAAATCCCATGGAAGTAGCTGCAGAATTTCTTTTTTCAAAATGTGCAGAGAAAAGTCATCTGATTGGTTAATTATTAAGAGATGGGCACCTCCGGTAGCCGGCTTCGACGAAAGTTGGTGACCCAGGACAGATTCTACATACGTCGAATTTAACATCATTCAACGCAGAAATGTTTGCTCTTTCCAGCTATGTACTTAGCTTGGCCCTTATCTTCCATTGAGACAAAGGCCAAGCTAAATACATAACTGGAAACAGCAAACATTTCTGTGTCGAATGATGTTAAATTCGATGTATGTATAATCTGTCCTGGGTCACCAACTTTCGTCGGAGTCGGCAACAGGAGCTGTCCATCTCTGATGGCCTAGAATTTTCTCAGGGACGGCGCGGGGTATCCACTGCTTTGAGAGTTCTGGCTCAGATTTTCTTAGAGAGATTATCGAAGAGTTTTCTCCGATATAATCGGACAAATTTTAGGCTATTTTCTTCGATTTTTGAGTACCTCCTCTGGATTTTCTCTCTTAAATAATAAATCTCTATGTTGTTAGTTATTCAAAAAAAAAAACCAAAAATTCTTACTAATTGGTGCTAAATAAATAGTTGTTCCTCGTGAAAATGATAATTCATCAGAATTTCGAGCTACATAATCATATAATGCTATAACTTGTGCTTGATTATTTTCTTGTTCTAACCAACTATTATTAGCAGCTAAATAAATTTAATAATTATTTTTGTACAAATAAATAAATTATTACAAACTTTGTCGTTTTTTAATAATAGAATTAATAAATTTTAACATTAACATTGGTGTACCTAATGAAACAATAAAAAATAAAGCAACAAGTAAACTTGATGATCCTGTTGTTTGTTCATTTATATTTCTTGTATTTTGTTGTAAATTATTATATATTGTTGTCCATGTTTCTTCTGATGTTGTTTGTCGTAAATGTAATAAACGTAATAAACGATAATAAATATATTTTAAAAATTTCCATATTAATACAAATGGATATATAGTTGAAATTTCATGTCTTATACGTGTAAAATGATCTAATACATCAGTTACAGCACGAAATGATGAATAAACACTTGTAAATGTTGATTCAAGCATTAATGATATTGAACGAAATGTTTGTATTATAGATTCAATTGATGAAAATGCTGTACGAGATTCATCAATAGCTAATTGTGCAAAATTACTAACAGGTATATTTGATTGTGTACCATATGGTGTTAAACGATAATTATTATAAAAATTACTTTGTTGATATGGTCCTAATGAATATGGATTTAAATAATTTGTTGGTGAATAAAGATTATATTGTTGTTGAATAGTTCGTGGTGGTGGTGGTGGTACTAAAATTTGTGTTCGTCTAGAAAATTAACAAAGAAAATTTTATGAGAAAAAGAATTTTTTTTAAATTACATACGAATTTTCAATTGTTGGTACTATACCATTATTTATTGTATCGAATGATATTGGCATTGGCTGATTTGACATTGGTATTGAAGTTTCCCATGGCTTAGGAGCAGCCATCTGAAATAATAAATTTCTTTGTATATATATTTTAAACAAAAAAAGAATTATTGAAAATGATAATAACAAATAAATTTCGAAGCTAAGTTTCTAAGATGAGTCATGTGAATTGAGTTTTATTTTTATATTAAAAGAAAAGTTGTTTTTTTTGTTTAACTAGAAGAAAATAAATAAAAATATTGTTTTTTTTTGTTTTTTTTTATTATGAAAGTGACATCTTTAAAATACAAAAAATATTAATTTTTATTGGTTAGATTTAGAATTGTTTTGATTGTATATCTTATATACAAAAAATTGTAGAATCAAAATAATTATAAACAATATTTGCTCGATTATATACAAAGATTTAATATATATTCAAAATTATTATGAATTATCAATCAAATTATAAATTATTGTAAGTATTAGAAATATGTAAAATTAGATTTATATAATAATTACTGATGTTGCCGTTTGGCAACATGGAATCAATATTTCTTAAGTTAATGACGTATAATTTTTTTTAACACATTGATAATTACGCCAATACATACATTCATACGAAAAATATAAAGCTTTTAGTAAGGAGATGAAGGTAGTGGCGGAGCCAGGATTTTTTGGTATGCTTAATCTCAGTTTTAAAGCATGGGATCCAAATGAAAATTGATGGAGGTTGATATTGGTCTTCATTGATGACTTTCCATCAGACGATTTTTGTAATAGAAGCTTGCGAAAAAAATTAGCATTTTCCTGAGCCCACCCAAGAAATTTCTTACATTTTTAGTAATATCCAATTTTTAAGAACTCCATAGAAAGCTACATCGAATTTCATCGAGAGATTTCAAATTTCATCTTGAAATATTCATCCGTTCAGGAGCTATGACGTTTTGAACTTCTGGTGCAATTTTTTCGAAACGTACCAAAACTTCAAAACGTCATAACTCCTGAACGGATGAATATTTCAAGATGAAATTTGAAATCTCTCGATGAAATTCGATGTAGCTTTCTATGGAATTCTTAAAAATTGGATATTACTAAAAATGTAAGAAATTTCTTGGGTGGGCTCAGGAAAATGCTAATTTTTTTCGCAAGCTTCTATTACAAAAATCGTCTGATGGAAAGTCATCAATGAAGACCAATATCAACCTCCATCAATTTTCATTTGGATCCCATGCTTTAAAGCTGAGATTCAGCATACCAAAAAATCCTGGCTCCGCCACTAGATGAAAGACTCAATTCACGATACCCTAAAAGAGCATCCGAATCGAAATAATTACTTTTCCTTGTGTCTGAACATTCAAATGAAGATGCAATTAGTGGGAAATTTTCCTTCAGGAATCTGTAATCTACTGTATTACTAAGTCAAATTATAGAAGAAATCTGAACAATAAAAAATGAGGATGTTGCCGTTTAACAACATTCGGTCGTAAGGGGATAAAGATCTTGAAAAAGTCAATTTTTTTTTATGTTTAAAATAGTTTTATAATGTTATTATTCATTTGATCTGATAGATAGAATATTATTAATCCGAGCATAAATGAATGAGATATTATCTGATTGAATTTTTAGTTAAAAATTTCATTGAAAAATATTTGATTTAATCAATAATTTAAATATTTTCTAATTAAAAATCTATTATAAATGTTATACGAGTACAATGATTAAGAAAAAACTAAACAAAAACTCGCTATTTATATTTGAAAATTATTTCAGCTGATTTTGTTTTTTATATGATTAGATAAAATTTTTCAATGAATAATGTACAAATTTAAATTTTTGTAAACATGGAATAGAAAGAATATACTCGACCTATGCATGTAATAATTCATTTATTTAGACGAAAATTGAACTAGAAAAAAAACATTGCTTCTTTTTATCTTTACAGCTTCATATATATATATATATAAAAGACAGTAAATACTATTAAAAGACGTGCCAGTCAAAATCAATATTTATTATAGGTTTTCATTTTCACATAAGCAAATATGGTTTGTAATAAATTTGATTATATATTTTAAAATTGCTTTATATAATAAGCTTCTCAGACCGATTGTTACGGATCACTATAAACTGTTAAACACACCTAGTATTATTAACTGTATCATTGATCCTGTATTTACGAAGACATACGGCCTTGGTAATGAATTGTAATTCGTCTATCAATTTTTCATCATGATAAGAAGAAATATATTTTGTAATTTGTTTTTAGTCGAAAAACAATTCTACTAATTGACGAAATTTTTTGCATAAAAATTTCAGTCTGATTAGAAAGAAATTACTATTGAATGATCAAAAAAAACAAGAGTGAAGAGATTTTAGAACCATACGGATTAATTTCGAGTTTAGTTTATGATACTTTTAAGTTATTTTTTATTACTATGATTGAAAACAGTATTTAGGTGATAACATCTGATATACATCTCATACTTTCATTATCGAAAGGATGAAGAAATTTATAAAATAAAAATATATTCTATCCTTATCAAACAACGTTGACTAACTATTCTAATATTCATCTATGACAAGTCTTACATATTTTATCGTTCTCTTATACAATCATTGAATCAAACGCGTACATTAACTAACCTTCTCTCACAAACGATAGTAATGAACGAATGTTTTAGTTTCTTTATCGATATAACCATACCGTTCATCCACATATATATAATGATCGAAAAATTCTCAAAATTACAAAGATTATAGTACATAAGAAAACAAAAAAAAAAGAACAGCGCACTTTTTCCGCAACTTATAAGTAAATCATTTGTACACAAAACATTAAGACGCATGTGTTTAGTTTTTTTTCCTCAATTAATACTATAAAAAAATATGTTGTTTTCATAGGAATACTTCATTGTAGTCAATTGATTTTTGTTTAAAAGAGCATAGCAGCAGTGTTTTATCCAAAGGGCCCCCCGAGACCCGCGACGAACTGTATAGCTTGTTCCCTCCCCTCGGAAAAAAATTTTTCGCCCTCCCCAGTGGCGTACGCAGAAATTTTTCAAGGGGGGGCGGCCATGGCACAAAAAATTTTTTATCACGTGAAAATATTTTTTCCTGTACCCCCCTTCAGGACTTTTTCGTCTCAAGGGGGGACCCGGGCCCCCTCGGCCCCCCCTGCGTACGCCACTGGCCCTCCAGGAATTTCAAATCGTCCCTCCGAAGAAAAAAACACTGCATAGCAGAGATATAGAACTTTGATTTAGAAATTTCATTGATTGAGAAACTTCCAAAAAGGTTATAGTATAGAATCGAAAAATTAATGCAATTTGAATCGAGATCGATTTTAATAGAATGTCGTATCTTTAGAATATAGTATTTGAATGTAAGAGAGAAAATTATAATGAAAGCTTCGATTAAAAATATTTATTCAAATGAAGAATTCTATCTTAAAACTTTATCAATCTATTAAGTTTGTCTTTAATTTTGAATTAAAATGAGAATTCTTCAAAACAAATAGATTCTATCAAAATTTCTTTTTTACATGTATTTTTCATGTAAATTACGAATTTTTTTGTCTTATCTTCACCCCTTGTAAAATGTGAATTCGATAGAAGATGAGACACTAATTATATTTCATCTAAGTGGCATTCAAAAAATTCATCTTCTTTCAGATAAGAATCTTATGAAAACAAAAAAAAATCTATCCTAGAATGAAAATATTCGATCACCTATGAATAATTATAATCAAAAAAAAAAGAAAACATGTTAATAGATTTGATCATTATTGAAATTTCAATTCAAAAATCACGTTATAATGAATTACTTTTCTCTTTACCTTAAAATCAAGGACTTCTATATCAATTATAATATATAAAATTTTTTTATTATAAATACAACAAGTAAAAAAAAAACTTTCATATACACACAACTTTTCTCATCGAATTTGTGCAATAAATCATCTTTTCTTTTTTTTTATAATCATAAAAATGATTCATTTGATGCGTTTCCAAAAATAACAAATGTATGATGTATATAGATTTTCTTTTTTTTATTTGTTTCGTCATGCTAATTTATAAATACTTGATATATCTATTTGACATAGTATAACTATGTTCATTATATAATATAAACATATGTTCTTTCTTTTTATTATTTTTTGTTGGTTAATTTGACCTTCATTCTCTCAAAAGAAACTCATGTCTCAATGAAACATTGATGACGACTTTAACATACCTATTACAATTTCAATCTCTTCGTTCTTTTTTTTCTTTTTTCTTTTTTTCTTTCTTATTCTCCTTCGTCTGCTGTTGCTGCTGCTGCTGCAACTACTCCCCATTTTTATAAATAGAAGAGCAGAAAAGAACATTGATGAAAAAAACTCAACTTTGCGTTTTTATATGTATGTTACATACATGCGCACATAACAAGGAAGAATGAAGTTGACGATGAAGGACGACATTGAAAAGGTTTTTCTTTTTTTTTTGGAGAAATAACTTTCCTTCTTTTTTTTTTTTTTTCTTCTGATGATAGAGAAAAAAAAAAGAGAGACAAATGCGTAGGTATACGTTAATTTTTCTATATTTATTCACGTGGGATCGAGTGAATTTTACTTTACACTACATCCTAGGTCTGTCTGTCTCTCTCTCTCTTTGTTCTGTTATTGATAGAAAAATAACATCAACGACGACAAAACTTCATCTAACTTGTCATCAATGCAGAGTGAAAAAAACCGGTGGTTATTACACGATGAGAATATAAATCTAGTAGGATAGCGCTCTATACTTTGATCTAATCTTAATATTTTTCATCTATTTCAAAAAAAAAAATCCAACAAAAAAAATTAATTTTAATAAATCTAAATTTTTAGATGCGTCATGGTACGGGTGATTATGAACAATCGGCATTCAATGATATTCGTATTGATCTTCGAGGTAGTGGTGACGATGGTCCTAATATAAATACAAATCAAACATATTATCCTATTCGATATACAAATGAAAATGATCAACGATCACAAAGTTCTGTACCAAGTCGAATATCAAGATATGCAGGTAAATTCAAAAAAAAGAATATAATATAGAATATAAAAATTTTATTTAAAAAAAAAAAGAATATCCACAAGTTCGACCAACAAATCCATTATATTCAAGTCAATCAACAATAGGAACACGTGGTTCAAATCCTCAAATAGTTGGTGGTGTACCAAGTTCAAAAAGTTCAGCAACATTAGTTAATCGTCGTCAAAAATTTGATCCACAAGCACCACGTCGTCCATCAGATTGGAGATGGTTAGCAATATTATGTATTATTCTATTTTTTCCACTTGGTAGAATTTAATTTTTATTCTTTTAAATATTGAATAATTTTTTTTTCTATTATTTTAAGGTTTATTTGCATTTGCATTTGCACGTAAAGCACAAAATAAATTTCGTGATGGTTTTGTTATGGATTCTCATAAACTTAATAAACGTGCACTTATACTTTGTATTTTATCTATTATATGTGGTATTGCATTAATTATTGGTTTACTTTTTGGTTTCGATGCTTGGCCAAGAACAAATGGATAATATATATATATTGAATTTTCTGAGAATTAGATTAGTAACAAAAAAATTTTATTGTATATTTTAAACAATGAAAGAGAACAGTTTAAATTGTAAAGCATAATTAACTTAAAAAATTAAATATATTGTTTCGATTTAGTTTTTTTGTGTGATTTTTCGTACTCATGGGAAGCGCTCAGAAATATTTCAATTCAGTTTTTTTTTTATCCTTTATTGTATATTCTTATGTTTTTTTTTTATTTATAAACAAAAATTATTGAAAAATTCATTTTTTTTTGTCTAGATTTCGAATACATACATATATGAGAGTAGTAATGAAAGTTTTATAAAGTCAATGTAAAGCGTACTTATAAAATTATATTATTTTTTCTTATCACAATGTTTAATTTTTTTTTTCTGAATTTTTGAAAAAAAAAAAATATTCATTGTGTCGAAAATTTTTAGACTAAAGAAAAAAAATCAAGTGTTTAGAGATTATAACCTTTTTGATAAAAATATGAAACCATAGATTATACAACCAACGAAATAACGATGTCTCTCAAAAAAAAAAGATCAATAGACTCTTAACATTTTATATGATCTGATTGAAAATAATTATTCGAAATTAAAAGATTAATCCTTTATAATTTATTATCAATCTTAAAAAATAAAATAATATTATATTCTAGATAATTCTACAATGTCATCAGTTACAAAAACAGTTTATAATATATTTTTTCGTCGTTCAGCAACTATTGTATTATCAATTGCTGTTGGTGTATTTGCTTATGAACGTTTAATAAATAAAACAACAGATTATATATTTGAACGTCGTAATCAAGGCAAATTATGGAAACATGTTCAACCACAATTTCATTTAAAAACTGATGATGAAGATGAATAATCATTATTTAAAAAATGACAATTGAATCTTGAACAAGATCAAATAAGAAAAAGGCAAATATTATTAACATTGTCCCACGTTAATATTCCCATTACAAAAAACAAAACTGATTTAGTCTGTATTTCTGTCCTTGATTTTTTTTTTTTTGTTTTTTGAAATAAATAACTCTTTAGATTTAATATCTTAGGATAAAAATAATTTTCTTTTTGAAATTTTTATGAACAAAGAAAAAACATCATTTTGTTAACATTAAATAATTTAAGATGTATTTGTTTTTAAGTAATTAACAAGAGCTAAGGTCGTCAAATTATATCCTTCAGAAAATATATCTTCTTTTATACTTTCAATAGTAATGCATATTTTTTTAGTTCTATTCTGTGAAATACATCATGAGTAAATGATTTTATTTGCACTTCTTTTCATTTTTTTGACAATGAGCGAATAATAAATTTACATTTTTTTTTGATTCAAGACAAAAATCAAACTATGGACATGGTGAATATTCTCTGGCTAATATTATTAATCAGATACTAGAAATTTAGTTAAATTTGTAATAATGATATTTTTCTTATACAATATAATAGATCGCTATTATACCTATAGGTAAGTAGTAGTGAAAATAAAGATATTTAGATCTTGCTAATTCAACTAAAATGACATTTCAATCTATTTAATAATTTTTCTAAATTGAAAGTATATTACTTCACTCTAGATTCAAGTCAACTGGCTATTTTGAACTTTGAGATGTATAGTTAAGGGTCCCACCTTTCCGGGATGTCATAGATTCAAAATTCCCTGATGCTGTCTTCTATGAGATAATAGGATCACAATGTCGAAAAATGACCCTAGTTTTCGCCCGCGTTTCTCGAAAACGGTATGTTCGATTGAGCTGAAAATTTTTTTACGGGTAGTAGACACTGTTTAGGATGCATATTTTCTTTTTAGCTTTTGTTGTTTCAATAAAAAAAGTCAAAATACTGAGCCTACCCTAAAAAACGCTTGTGTTTGTTCCTCTAGCAAATTTTGTAAAAGCTGCCTAAAATCACCCGAGCAATAATTCTTGAAAAGAAAAAAAATACTCATCCCAAATGGTGAGTAGAATATGTAAGAAAAAGTTTCAGCTCGATCTCTCTTACCATACCGGAGAAACGGGGACGAAACAGTACTTTTCCTACTAAAAAACAAAAATTTTGAGTGAGGAAAGGCGGGGGGACCCTTAAAGTTCCTTTGAATCGGCATGTCGCGATTTGTAGTATTGCTTAAGATCTACTCTGAAAGATATTTTTCTACCCTAAAGAAAATGCATTCTCAGCTAGAGGACCCATATGTATGAACTAAGAAGCATGTTTCTAACAATTAGAAATGTGGTCTTTTGAATCTCGAATACGTTCAATTTAATAATAAAGGTGCATTGACTTTTCAGTAAAATATAATATGTTGTTGTCTGTAAAAAAAAAAAACTTCTTTTAAAATTAAGCGTCTTATGTAGATTATGTTCTATAACTTTGACGATTTATTTTTGTGAAGCGTTCTTGGCGAATGTTATTAATGAGGAAATTCATTTCTATAATTCTTCTTATGAATTTTTTTTTCTTCAAAAATTACCCAAATTAGAGCTGCTACAGTTCAAAAACAGTGAAAACAAAAGAAAAATGTCTACGCCAAACTTATGTATAAATATCTAGAAAAATGTGTACAGTCAATCCTCGAATTTCTGTCACGCGAGATTAAAAACGAGTTTGACATTTAATGACGCGTCTAAAATTGATCGGATTTGTATTGATTGAAAGTCAATGAAGGGGGGGAGATAAAAACACGCGAGATTTTTTATTTTGTTTGATGTAGAACTTCCTTAAAGTATGGCAGATTGAGCTGAAATTTGGATCGTTTTATCCACTCGTTGTAATCAAAAAATATCAGGATCAAAAACTTTGTCCTTCGTACAAAAGAGGAAAAAAAAGTGTGAAAATGTCACGCAAGATTATTATATGCGTAATCGCCTAACAATTAAAGCTAAAATAGATACATAATTATTATTTAACTTCTATATTTAAGAAGTTATCAATTGTCATGCGAACTAATCTTAACTTGTACCTCACAAGTTAATAAATTCACAAAAAAAAAGGTCACTAATTATATACATTCTCTAATTGTCAACTTTATCACTGTATAAGTGTAAAAGCTAAATATAATTTAGGGCAAATCATGCTTTTTCGGTTCCTCATCCTGCATTGCCTATAGTTTGTTATTACAAAGAAGAAAAGGCAAAATGTCGTTGAAAAATTGAATTAAGGCGCGTACTATCAAAGTCTTCTTCTCTCATATAGTATTATAGAATGCACTAATCATCGTTGTCAAAATCGAATTATTTGTTTTCACAGGACGATACAATAATTTTGCAATTCATCCATATGATGGTATAATATTACTAACAGACTTCGACAGAAATATTATATTTTTGATGTCTATCAGACATTCTAATTATCAAGTCTAGATCTACTACTATTTTCAACATTTGGTTTTAATGAAAATTATTCAGTGTTATCATTTTTTTTATTTTTGTCGATTTTTATGTAATTCTTTGCATTCTTTATTACATCTATAGACTTGTTTGACAAAATTTTATCATTAATAAGTTGTTCAGGTATTTATGAGTAACGATATTTCTTTTCCTGTTTATTATATCTAATAATCATCATGCTCAATATTATCGTTAGTCAGAACATTTAATTTATAAATCAATCTTCATTTGAATAAGAATAATTATTTTAAGTAAATATTTAAACAAGAAAAATATTAGAAAAATCAAAATAAGACAAGAATTATGAGTGTATTAAACAAATCGATAGTTCTATTTGTTAATAGATATTTTTAAGTATCTATAAATGATGCGAACATTTCCAAATCGAGAACTGATGCTATCAATAGATTGAGTTTGTTCAGTCTACGACTCGATTAAGGGAACCCCCCCCCCCCTCAGAAACGATTTCTCACCTAAGATAGACCATTTGGGCTGAAACTTTCAGGAACAAGTGGTCCTGGTGAGATATGCTTGTGATAAAAATTTCAGCTCGATACACCCGAGTAGATCGAACTTACGGCCTGTTTTCATACCTCCCAGGAAAATAGGAATCACTCAGTCGTAGTAAAGGCTAGAGAGCTCGGGATGGCGTCAAATTAAAGCTAGTCTCTGTGCGCAACTTTTCATCACATGGATTTTTGAAATTCCTTTCCATTCATTTTTTATGACCATTTTACTGGGCAGGTCTGCAAAAACATGTCACTTGAGCGACAATAAATTCCACGTTTATCAGCCCAGAAGAAATGTATCAAAAATCCGTCTGATGAAAAGTTAGCCCTGATTCAGAGCTTTAAAACAAAAAAAAATATTGAATAATATCCAGGTCCGGGACGGAGTGATTTCAATTTTCCTGCTAAGAAACCATATTCTGAGAAAAGCGCCAACGAAGTTTTAGAAATGGGATTTTCATTCAAATGCAGGCAATAATGGTATATTGATAATATTGATGTGGAATTTTTGAAAGCACGCAATAGATGGAGTAAGCTAGCACTACAGGTCGTACTATATGATATAAGAATGTTTATTTCATGCTGATAGAATTAAAAAAGTAGTCTTCCCAAAAATAACAAAAACCGGGTACTGAGGTGGAAATCTCCTACGAAGGTCTATAAAAATTTGACCTTTTTTTAGAAATTTATATATATTCTGAAAGAGGAAACTTCGCTGCATCTTCCTATGATAAAAACTCGACTTCGATTACTTTTCCAAAAAATGGATTTTCTGAGGGGGGCCCTTAAAGCAAATGTCCAAAGTATTAGATTTTTATATAATACTCTCAAAAAAAAATATAATGAATGCATTTTTTCAATTTTAAGTCTTATAATTAAATTTTGTATGTAATTCATATGAATATTTCCAATCGGTCTCTGTTATCGATTACCGTATTTGATAGTATAGTAGCTTATATGCTATTATTAGCATCGTATCATTTGTTTCTTTTCGTTCTATGTTTTGATTTTCAGTCTGCTTTACTAATACGTATGCTATATTTTTTTTTCTCTTCCTTTCTCTTACCTTAACACAATGTTTTTTTTTTCAGGTCATACTGTTCTTTGATAGAAGAAAAACATACAATGCCGACACTAGCATATATTATATTCTATACTATCAAATATGATAAATGATAGTAAAGATCAATTGAGGATACTTTCGCATGAGCTATATATAAACTTCAATTATTAGACTTAAAATTGAAAATACACACCTCTTCTATTTTTTTTTGAAAATTAGCATATTAAAGGCTAATATTTTTGGGGTACCTGTCTAAGCCGAGTTGACCTATTCATGGTATCAGTTCACAATTTGTGTTGTTAATAGATATCTGATGCTGTCTTATTAAATTCAATAGAGAATTTCATTCTTATAAAAAATGAAATTTGAAAGCCGAGTTGTACAATAACTTTTTCTAGTCTTAACTAGATCTTAATAAGAATGTACGAATATCAAAATTAGTTTTGTAATTAATTCTCAGATATTAGAAGAAAATTGATATTTAAAGGACGACTATGTTCTAGTGTACAAATGATTTTTATCATCATATAAAAGATATCTTCATTTAAATTAAATAAATGTAGCTTCAACGATTTATTTTTTTTTTGTTTTATTGATTTAAAGTTTGTTCCTATTGACCTTCTTTACAGCATGAATACTAAAGTAAAATAGGCTTCATTATCATAATTACAACTCAGACGTATTAAAATATGGTGAATACATTTATTTTTTAAGTTAAAAATAGACATAATATAATAATTAACATCTAAGTTGAGTTTATTATAATGTTTATTTTTTTTTGCAGGTGATCAAAAAGATCGAGTAATAAAAAAAAAAAAACAGAAACTCATTTAAACTGTATTTATCTAATTAAACACAATAAAAAAATAAATAGAGACCATGTCGACTGATTGATTTTAAAATTACATACACCTTTCATAAGGTTGAAATCTATAGACCATGAAATTCTACATTTTTTTTTGTTTGTCTTGCTCGAGGCAATATTCGATGAGTAAAGTAGTCTTGTGAAATTGATCACATTTGAATGTTTTTGTATAATAACCATTATGTTTTTCGTTTTCTAATTTCATATGACTAAAGCAATGTACTTTTTCATGGTCGACGAAAAGCACATATTTACCGTGTCTATCGATTTATTTATTAAGGTTAGATAGATAAAAGACATCATACCTGTCTGACCCTTCATAAATTAATCAATAGACATGATCATACATTATTTTGTAAAGTATGAAAAATAAAAAATAATGATTTCTATTGTTATTTTTCAAAGATGATAAGTTTTACAAAAAAAAATTATTTTGCTCCTCTTCGAATATACTATTAAATAAAGACTAATGTTAAAAAAATATGTGAAATTTCATAAGTCTATATTTTGGATACGGTAGAGATGTATAAATTTATGTAATGATAAGATCTTTGAAAAATTTTATAAAGTAGAACATAATGTTTGATTTTTATATAATATTGTCTTATTTGCAAGTTCTTACATTTGACTTTTTTTTTTTTTTAATCTGAGTATTGATCTTGTTTCATATACATATCATAATAAAGATAAGAAATAAAAATATGTATAGATTTATATCATCTAGCAAATATTAATAAATGCTTTTTTTTTAACATGAAATTGTAATTTTTAACAAAGTTTGACAAAATTTTCATAGTACTTTAATATAACTAAGAGTTTGCTGATTGTTACTAGTTAATAATAAGTTCAATTAGAATCTACTTCAATAACAAATTTAATAATTATATGAAAAATATTTATACATATGTCACAAATTTCTTGAAAAAAATCGACACTTTTAATTCCAATATATAATATATTACATATAAAGTTCATTTGAAGAAGGCACATATCACAAATTCTGTTTACAATATTAGTTTCTTTTAATATCTTCTTATCAAAATTACATTAAACCAAATATCCAAATAGTACTTTTGTGTATGTCTAGTCTTACATAATATGTGATAAGACTCGTCATCTGGTAAAATTCCCTTGTGTGTTTCATAATATGATCAAAAACATGAATCATACAAATATTTCTCTATTTGAATGAATCATTATGTTTTCCTATAGTTAAGTTTAAAAAAACATTTGTATAAAACGAAATTTTAAAAGTTTCTCTTCGATAATTTAAGAATATTTGAATTGTTATCGAATATTTTTGATTATATATTTTCTCTCTAAGTTGATTTATATTTTATCTTATAAGAAATATAAAACTTATTAAAAATATATAACAAAGTATTTCAATTGCCATCTACAGGATAACCTTAGTGCTGGGTACATATCAAAGCTCAAAAGCAGAATTTCATGTAAATGAAATATTTTAATTTATTTTCAAAGTCCAATAGGAATTGTGTCAATTATATGCAATGAAAAAAAACATACACCTTGTTTTCTTATTTATATGGATTCATTTAATAAACAGAAGCTTTTTTTTTGTAAAATTCAGATTACTTAATAAAACCAATGATTGTATAAGAAAAAAATAACATGAATTTTATTTGTTTATTCAAGGTAAAATATTGATTTAACAATCATAATAAAGTTCAACTATGAATATTTGATCTTAACTAGTATATCATTTGGAATCTGGATATAACTATCGGCTAATCTCTGACTTTGATAAATAATATGGATTTCCTATAATTTTTCTGTCAAATATAATATGTTGATAAATGACTCTGTCATCACCATGAAAAACAACATTGTAAAATATTTATTAGATATTTACAAAGTTATAAATTTTAAAACTTCTTGTATATTATTCATTGCTTTTAAATAATAAAAAGTATAGATATGAAATTTAATCTTATAAATCTTATCAATAACACACTTCTCTTCTATGTTTTAAACATCAATAAATATCATTCAGCCTAATATGATATATTTTTCCCTTGTTGTTATGGTCCATTACAAATGTTGTTATATCATATTTCATTGATTTAATGGTCGACTAAATTGCTCTTGTTTTTTTTTTATTTAAAATTATATTTCGAGAAACAAAAAAAAACAGAGTTAAACAACATATTCGACCTATAGTAAAAGAGATTACAATGAATTTGTTTTTTTGAAAAAAAAGAACACTTTAAAATGCTATGATGAAAAAAAACTTATGTCTATTCGATTAATATATTTTAACATAGTACATTAAGGGTAATATACTGTAAGAATAAAAAAAAAAATAAATAATATGCGATATATACACATATTTCATTTCAATATGTTTATTTTTTGTTAAAAAATATCTACCAGCTACATAAGAAGAAATGAAAATCGAATTTGATATACATCTCTCTCTTGTTGTAGTCACACGATTGACATTCCAAGCATCGACTAAAAAGCAATATAATGAAGAGAAAAAAAGAAAAAAAAAGAAAATATACATAAGAGAAAAATGAAAGACAACTCCGATCTCTATGCATACATACATATACAAATACACTCTATTTGTTGTTTTCATACACTATACATATAAATATAACAGAAAAAGACGTAATTTATCTTGCTAATATTTTCTTTTTGCTTTTTTTTGAAAAAAAAAAAAGGAAATAAAAGTTTTCATTATTTAGTCTTCTTCATTTTGTTTCAATAAAATCTCATTTCATTAAAATCACAATCATGTGGTAATGAAATT
The DNA here is from genome assembly GCA_905250075.1 of Rotaria sp. Silwood1. Lineage (NCBI taxonomy): Eukaryota > Metazoa > Rotifera > Eurotatoria > Philodinida > Philodinidae > Rotaria > Rotaria sp. Silwood1. The sequence continues at coordinate 39,200 of CAJNOP010000862.1, read as the reverse complement.
GTTGTTGATGTTGTTTGTGCTAATTCTGTTTGTAATTGATAATTTCTTCCATTATTATTATCCCAATATTCATATCCATTAACACAATAATGTAAAACAAAATCAATTCGATCAACATCTTTTGGTATATTAACTATAAATTGAAATTGATCTAAATTACGAAAATCATTTGAATGACGACAATATTGAGCTTCAATTTCATATATATTTAACCATTGATTAAATGTATATTTAATAGAAACATTTTTTTTAAAATTAATATTTGTTACCCATAATGTTCCAATAAGTTGTTGTTCACCGGTTGAACAATATTGTAATGGTATATCAGCATGTTCTAATTTTATTTGATATTTCCATATTTCATGTAAATATATATCGGGATGTTCAGAATCAGGTTGACGAAATAAACAAAAAAATCTTTTTAAACATGATTTATCATTTATTTGTTTATTTGGTTTAACAATAACATCAAATGACCATGGTTTATGTTCTACATAAGATGTTGTTGGTAAATAGAGATTATTTTTTGTAAATGTTGGTGGTGATGATGATAAAAATGATGTATTTAATAAAAATGATAATTCTTTTGAATCATCATTTATTGATGTTTGTATATATTGCACTTGTGCTAATTCACGACCAATAGAATCAGCAAAATGAACATTTTTTTTTGTTGAAACAGTTGAACGTGTACGTTTAAGACCACCGGTTGGTGTATTTAAATTTGATGAATTAGGTGACATAATAACTGGTTTTGATGAAATTTGAGAAGAAGTTTTAGGTGTTTCAATATTTAATGCGTCATTAGGTAAATAAAAATCTGATGAAATTTTTGATGTAATCTCTTGTGATGATGATGATGATGATGCAGCTGCACGACGATAAAATCGTTGTCGTAATCCTAGAGGAATAAATAAATGATATATGGGAATATTCTTTTGATTCGATTATCTTACTTCTGCCTCGATATCGACTGACTGAATCTGATTTTTCTGTATCATCGTTTGTTTGATTAGATTGTTGATTTTCTGAAGTTTTTATTTCAATAGGATTTGTATTTTGTTTCTCTTCATTTTCTTTTAATTTTTCATTATTATTATTATTTTGTGTTGATTCTTTATTAATATTAATTTTTTCAATAAGATCATTTATTGCTTGAGTTTCATCAAGTGATATTGAAGTTTTTGTTAATGATGAACGTCTTCTTCGTCGACGAAAATGACGTTCACAAGGTAAATCATTATCATTAATAGATAAATTTGTTTCAAGTAGAATATCTTCATGTATTTGTGAATTTATTAAATCATCATTGATTTGTAAACTTACTGTATCATCATTTATTTTTATATCTATTAATTCATCATTTAAATTTAAATCATCATTAATTATTATAATTTCTTCTACTGAATGATTTGTAATAATAGATGAATTTATATTATCTATACTATCATTAGTAATATTTTCTGTTGTAGAGATTGATACCGGTTGAATTTTATCACAGTTAAATATAATTATATCATCAAAATCAATATCATCTTTATCTTGTTCATTTAATTTTAAACATGTATTTGTTATAGGTAATGATAATGTATAATCTTTTAATGAATTATTAAATTGTCCATTTGTATTTGTTGTTTGTATATTATATTTTGATATTTGAGGTTCAGATGCAAAACGTGTTAAAAAATTTATTAATCTTGTTGAATCATGAAAAAATAATCTATCATCAACTGAATGTCTCATTAATATTGATGTATCTTTTTTTTGTGATGTTGATGATCGATTTATATTTATATTTGGTGTACGATGTGTTTGTTGTTGTATAAGTATATTAGCCATTTTTGAATCATGTAATAATGATAAATCAATATGTTGTTTATTAATAAGTAAAGGAGATTTTGTTAAATTATTTAAATCTTCCTAAAATAAAAAAAATTGAACTTTTTTTTTTTTTATATCATAAATTTATCATTTGTCTATAATATAAGACAAAATAGTAATTCAATATTTAAAAATAGCTATGTATATATTACACTTTTTATAGTAAAAAAAAAAAAAAAAGTCAATGAAACACACACAAAGAAAAAAAAAAAAGAAAAAACAAAGTATCGAACGGGCAACGCGTGATCGATGCATGATATAATCATGGAAAAGATTTTTTTTCTTTATCAAGGTTTCTATTTTTTTCTTTTTTATGTTTCATTTCAAAGAAGAAGAAATAGTTCGATATTAAGAAAAACATATATATGATTTTATAGCGGTCAATAGTTCATCTTATGAGCGTATCTTCTTTTTTTTTTTTTCCTCATTTATTTGTTCATATTATATCATGATGAGAACGCATGCTTAATGTATGACCTTTCTTTTATGCAAACAACTAAATGTTGTAGGTTAGGTGTTTGATGCTATTGTTACCATTATCTATTATGACGATGTAAGAAAAATGGAGAGAGAAAACTTTTTATCCTACTGAGAACTAGACAATAAGATAATAAGAACCTACTTTTTCTCTCGTTTTTGCCATTCCTACAGACTATTACATCGCACAAACTATAATTGAAGCACTTCGTCTCTTCTTTTTTCTTTTTTATTTACCAGAAAGAATGGTAATCCAAGTTAGCCAAATATATTGCAGTTTGATGAAATATATATATGTGTTCTAGACTTTTCCTCACTTAAACCAAACGTGTGCGTCAGGTGTATATGTCTGTGACACGGAGTCAAAGCTATCAGCTGCATTTATACACGTATATATACATGATTCAAAAGGAAGAGAGAGAGAGAGAGAGCTGGAGGTGTATGTGAAAGAAAGAGAAAACGCTGAATCGTCATCTGATTGTTGTTCTTGTTTACTATTTTGAAAATTATATTTGTCATCGAAGCGAAGAGCGAAGTAAAAAAAATTTGCTTTTGTTTCTTTTTTTTCTTTCTGGTAGCTAAAAATCGGTAGAGTAAAAGGATATAAGGGCCAGACAGAGAGGAAAGAAAACGAGAAAAATTGTTGTTTATTACTAGTAGTCGACTTTGCCCTTCTCTTTTATATTAAGAAAGAAAAAAAAAACAACAGTACTCATAAAAGAAAAAAAAAAAAAAATTATCTTTAGAATAGATAATAACAACGTATCAGTCGATAACTTGACATATATGAATAGAAGTTTCTAATGTATTAATATACATAAGACTGAAACAGCTGTAAGCTTTTTATCATAGAAATGAAAAGAAAAGAACTAGTTGCAAGAGAACGAAGCTCGTTAAGTAATTTTAACAGTAAAAATCATGCAGTTACTGTATGATGTAAAGCGTGGTCAACGTTTTTGTCGTAATACAAATAAAATATAAAGAAAAGAAAAGAAAAGCGTATATGATAAGTTGATGATACTAATGCAATATAACTTTAAGTTCGAGGTAATATTATAAAAGAGACATGCGTTAAGCGCATGATATCGAGTAAATGGTTCGATTATTCAGTTAAGAATCATACCATATCCTTAACCCTGCTTGCGTCCCCCCCTCCCCCCTCCCCAAAAAAAAAGAATATAGAAATATCATTGCTTGTATTATAATGAGAAGAAAAGTGCAGTAAACGGGTATTTAGAAAAGAAAAATATTATAATTTATTATTAACGAGGGTTTTGTTTTTATTTCGCATATGAATGTAGTTTTAAGATAAATAAAGAAAGAAATACTAAGATAAAGTTTTCAGTTGGAGTTCTTTTGTTGACAAAAAAAAAGGATACGACAGGTACTTCAAAGAGATGTTGTTTCTTTTTGTAGATAAAGTTGATATATGGGGATTGAAGAATTAAATAAAACACTTGCCTTCAAGAGATCTTTTTATATATCAAACTTAAATCTTATATTTATTTTCGTTCTATTTAATCAAACTAAACAACAAGTAGATAGATTTCTTTTTTTTTCTATTTACCAACGACTCAATAGTAAAAAAATCGATTATATTCTTTCAATCATTCTAAATAGAAAAGAACCTATTTCTTTTCTTTCATATTCAAAATATACCTTGTTTTGTAGATTTCACTTAAATGACACTTATACCTTACTGAATATATATTGTGTATTCAACTATGTTTGATATATATTTATATATATACACCTGTTTATGTCCATAATTTGATGACTATTAAATATTGATTTGCCTCAAAAATTTGCTTATTCATCCTTGATATTTGTAAGCAAAACAACAAACATACAAAAACAATGAACTCACTAATAGATTCGTAATCGATAAGTTCACATAAAATCTTAACAATAATGGTAATCAATTAGAAATGCATGTGCTTTACGTAAATATATCAAATTATGTATAAGAGAAAAGCAAAAAAGAATATATATCAAAAAGCGTTACGCCCAAAAAAAAAATTAACATATAAAAAATTTTTTAATTATATTTCATTTGTAATAAAGGTCATGCTTTGTACTATCTACGTGTATTAGCAACTTAAAAAACTATTGAATAGACTCGTTTTTTGTTTTTGTCTTTCCTGTTATTATTGGTTTACTACGTTTTATATTCCAATGTGTAGGTTGAACAATATCTGGTTATTTTGTTTTGAGAAAAAAAAATCTATAAATGAAATCTGTCAGACTTTTTAAAATAATAGGAAGAATGTATAAGAAAGTGTGTCATAGGAATAGTAATAAAAAATAAAATACTACATAATAACAAAATAATTTTCAATTTTTTGCTTTTATGATTCGTGAAATTTCGATTACATTTTTCTTTTTCACAGAATTAAACGTACTATTTCATACTATGTGTTAAATATTGAATCGATATGCCTCGAAGACATGAAATTTATATATTTTTTTTTTCTGTATGTGTTTGGTTTTTTTTTAAAAATTCTATTTACTTACTTCAAGTGGTCGTATTGATGACGATGACATAGTTGTAGTGAATGAAGATGAAGATGGAGGTGTTCGTTGGCGTACAAAACATATTATCCGTGCTGTAATATTGAGCATAGACATAAATATAAGTGCAAATACAACACGAATTTTATGTGCTACAATTCGACGCCAATAAAAACAGAGACGTTTAAGAATTGTAAAAAATGACTGAAATTAAAATATATTTTAAATTTTTATTTAAGTAATCAAAAGAAAAAATTCAAAAAGTCTTCATAACAAGAATAATAATAATAACGTACATCATTTTCTCTTAATGAGAGTTCAGATATATTATTTATTTGTTCTTCATGTTTTTCTTCTTCTTCTTCTTGTTTACAATGTTCATTCGATGAATGCATTGGATTAGAAGATGTATTAAGATTACTTATCTCGTCTTTATCCGTAGACAATAACGAGTCAGACATCTATTAAAATAAAGTAAATTATTTGATTTTGCTTTCTTCTTCAATGTTAAGTTTTTCTTTTATTCACATCAGATCAACGAAAAAAAAAAAAACAGAATTTTATCGTTTGTTTTTCATGGCTTTTTTTTTTTTTTTTTGTTAGATGGCTAGACGTACCACAATTAGGAAAAAATATAAGAACAAGAAGAAGAAGAAGAAAAAAAACAAGAAAAATATAGAGATGGAAGAAGAAAATATATTGAAGTTTTGTTCTCTTCCTCTTTTTTTTCCCTTCTACATCAGTGCTATATTCCGGCACCACGCCAATAGTCCTGTTCATTGAAGGGCAAGACAAAGATCTGGTTTTTTTTTTCTTTCCTTCCAGACACTGATGACGACAATATGATCAGACAAATGACTACTACCAAGAAAGAAATACATCAAGAAGTACTTCAATGTTTTCGTATACTTATAAACATATATTTATGAACAACATATATGATAGACATCTATATTTATCTAGATGTCGTTTTAAATACTGCTTTTCTTATAGTTTTTTTTTATTTTACAAAAAATGATCCTTCAATAATTTCGCGGAAGTCATAAAACTAATATTTTATTGCTTATCCGACTGTTATTAATATTAGGAATAGAAAGAGAATTCAATTAGAATTATATTAAATGTCATATTGCTCTTCATCAATCAATTCTTAAAGAAAAAAGAAAAAAATCGAATTTATTGAATAAATTTACATGAGAAATATTTCATAAAGCTTTTCGTATAGTATTTGTAGTAAATCATGACATAGTCTATAAGTTTATTGAATAATTTTACAAATGAAACCATATTAAAAAAAAAAACAAAATTTTCTTATTTTCGAATATTAAAATATTCTCAAGTGTCATTTTCAAATCGTCATGATTTATATGTATTACTTCCATAACATATTCCACACATGTCATAAAAAAATATATATTGAATATAAAACACATATGTCTAAACTGATTTGTCCTTCTAATCTAATATCTCTAAATAAGTTTAAAATGAAATTCTTACTAATTATTGGATAGATAATCTTTGAAAGTATTCAACGAACAGTTTCATAACAATTCCATTTACAAACCTTGTAGGATTAGTTTCACTAAGCGAATATGCAGTACAGTAGAATTCTATATAATTTAGAAGACTCTAATACAACACGAAGAAAAGATTGCAATTCTAAACTAACAAAATATTCTTTATTTTTGATATGATAGTTACATTATAACAGAGATCATACATAAGAGATAAGAAAATAATAATGTCATTTTTACATTTAACAACAAACTATCTAACTATCACATTACACATATATAAGAATATCATAATATCGTTGACCAAGAAGATTATCTATACGATGTTTTCTTTTCTCATGAGTCTAATGCACATAAGGATGAAATTTTGTGTTATTTGATTCAATTTTAAGATATATTTATTTGATATAAGAAAAGGCTTTTGTTTTCTGTGACGACAAATCATATGAAATAATTAGCAAAAGTGAACGATTTTCATTTAATGAAGATGAAACTATGATGGTCATGATCATAGATTTTCACTTCTATAATATTATTTTTCTAGTAATGTCAATTCTTTTTAGTTATGGTGTCATATCATCAGACTAATGAAAAAGTCTTTCTACAAAGCTTGATAGTTTTAATAAATTTAAAATATTTCATAATTAACTCATTCTGATATTAAAATCAAATCATTGTTATATATGTACGTTTCTTTTTTCAAAATTAAATTGATATAATAAATAGAAAATCTTGTAGAATTTACATAATAAAAGAAAAAAAAAAACAATATGTTTTTAATATTTTTATACTTTAAATTTGTTTATTTTTTTTTTCTGAAGTAATTTAACGAGAATTCTCTTTACATCTAATACTAACACTAATAACATTAACCTTTGAACAAATCGTGCTTATTTCATAATCTCTTCTCTCAGATGATCAATTATAACAAATATCTTTTTGTTTTTTCTCCTATGAATTGTAATTGATATTTATTCTCTAGTCAATTCATAAAAGAAAAAGACATCCTGACATATGATGATCAAATAAATATTTTTAATGCATCTGGAGATCAATTGATAGTTGACAAATGACTATTGATTATATTCTCTAATTCGAATGTTTTTTTTTTTGTTTTGATAAAGTTGATAACAATGTTAAAATATATTTTCTTTTTATAGAATAAATTAGAGCAAAAATAAAGATCAAGAAGTTTAACCTATTCAAATATCTGGTAATAATAAAACATTAAGATTCATCTCTATACAAAATTTCAAATCAAAAAATTAACACTCAATTTTCTTAGAGAAAAGTCACTGCATGAATATCCTGAGTTACTAACATTTCCTGTTTGTCATAATCACAATGAATCACTAAAACAAATGTAATGCTTGAATATTTTGAGTCAAAAAAAATAATTGTTCGTGATTTAATATGTGGTACACTTCATTAGAATACAATCAACATGACATTAAAGAAATAGTAGGAGTTGTTTGTAGTATCCTGCAATATTTGTAACAGCAGGTGCACAGAGTAGAAGCAAAATGTCAATAACATCTGCTGTGTCAAAAATACAAGCTGTTGTACATTTTTATTTTCAAAATTATTAAGTGCGTTTTTTTTTAATTCTTTAAGAACTTTTTTTTTCTTTTATCAAATAGATCAAGAAATAACAATTTTGCTTTTCCCTTTTATAGATAATTGTGTTTTTGTTAATAAAGATTTCTTAATTTTCAAACGAGAAAAAAAAATCTCTTTAAATCAACTTATAAAACTGTAATAGAATATTCTTTTTGTTTCTACTTATATTAATTCAATTTATTTGAACATTTTTTGTAGTAAATATGTATGATATGTGACCTAAAAATGACTGTAAAGTGCATCATTCTTTCTATGTTTCAGACATTATTGTCTAATATACATTTATTCGATAGACAAAAAATAATAAATAATTAAATGATTAGTAATAATTTGTTATTCATTGGCAATGATGACTATTAAGCACAAACAAAAGGTATGGCGCATGTTATATATTTATCACTGGCTAGGTATTGGATCTATGTGTTGTACAATACTATAAAAGTAAACATATTGTGATTGTAGTATATGTATTTAATATCCGTTTTTCTCTCTCATTTTGATAATAACAGGGGGACATCTACCTTTGACAGGTGTATATTTATGTAATTGAATACAAGGCCAATAGCTCTGTTTTTTCTTCATATTCATCTATTTCGAATCATTTTTGATTTACCGTATCAACATATAAAGTCATTTTAGACATCCTGTGATCGTTACTTAAACATGTAAATAATCTACTCAATTAAGGGTCACAAAAAGAACATAAGTAATTTTAAATACGATTATTTTCTATCAAATAACTTCATTAATAATAATAATAAATCTCAAAAAAAAAAAATTGTAATAAACTTAATTTTCTAGATAAATTAAGTTTTGTTTCATATGGCAACGAGAAAAAATTTGGAACCTTCGAATAAAGGTAAAGATAAAATTTCAACAAAAAAAAAAAACCATCTTCGCTTCTGTGTTTATTTTAGATAAAGCAACTCGTTCTAATGGTAAAAATGATCATGAACATAGTCATCAATCAACTCATGATCAAAGTGAAATACAATGTTTTTTTAATGCATGTGATCGAGAAGCAAGTGAAAAATTATTACGTGATGCATATACAAATTGTAAATAAAAATATTTAACTTTGTTTTATTTTTTGTCTTTTTTTTTTGTTATTTAGATAAACAAAAAAATGGTATTTATATGTTACGTCAATCACAACGAGATGAAAGTAAATTTATTTTATCATTAATTAAAGATGGACAATGTTTTCATTATCGTACACATCATAATGGAGATGGAACATTTCTTGATGAACAAACTAATTCATCTTTTTATTGTAAATTTATTTTTGTTTAAGATATATATATTGTTGTTTTTTGTTCTATTTAGCATTAGATGATTTACTTGAATTTTATCAAGGAGATGGTGTACGTTATTTACGTTGTCCATTAACAATACCTTTACATGGTTATTCATTACCAGCATTTGCACAACGACGTGGTATAACAACAATTCTTCATCAAGCAGCTACTAGAGGTCAACGAGATGTTATTCAATCAATTCTTAATGATCAAAATTGTCCTGATATTCATTCGAAAAATGAAGAAGGTTTAAATACAAAAAAACATTTATTTAGAAAAATTTTCATTCTATTTTCTTAAAAAGGAAATACACCATTACATGAAGCATGTTTTTTTGGACGTGATGATGCTGTTAAAGTATTATTACAAGCTGGTGCTAGTTGGAAACTTGTAAATAGACTTGGATGGACATCTTTACATGTAAATGAAATTTTTTTTGTTTTTTCCTTTTTAATTTATGAAATTAACAGTTTTTTTTTTGTTTCACGTTTAGCAAGCAGCCCTAGGAAATAGTCCGACTATTATTGATTTACTTATAAAACGTATTCATGCAGATATTGATGTACGAAATCCATTTAATTTATATGCACCAATTCATTGTGCTGCTGCAAATAATCATCTTGAAGCTATAGGAGTAATTCAATGTGTTATAAGATGTATTTAATAACTATTATATTCTCTTATATAGATTATAATTGCACATGATTCACCATTACGACCATTGACAGAAGATGGAGAAACACCTTATGATTTAGCTGTAAAACAAAATGGAACTGAATGTGCTGAAAAACTAGGTAAATTTGATTGACTTTTTTGTTTTTGAAGAGTTAGTTTTGTAATTATAGCGGCAATTCAATCAAAACCTGCTGTCTCTCGTCGTTCAAGTTACTATCATGGTTCATTAACGAGTAATGTATGTAAAATTATTAACGAAACTCTTTTGGAAGTTCACATATGTTCTCTTTTATCTCAATATACTAATAGAGAATATGTCAATCAGAAAACATTTCTAAATGATCTAATCTGTTTGTTTCTATACTCTCTTCATATGTAGAAGTGCATCGAGTTCAAAAGATTACTAATGAGACTTCGATATTTCAAAATATTTCTATTTTATATAAAGGCATAGTAGTGAAAACAAGTTCGATTATAATTAAGCAATTTATTGTACTTGAGAATAGGTCACAGAAGTAGAGAATGGTATTGGTTTACTTAAACAATTTCGTTTTTTTTTTTTTTTTAATAAAAATTCATCTACAACCATATGGCGCAGTAACTGAAATATACAGAAAATGAAATGAAACACTGCGTTTCATTTCAGCACCATCGGAAAACAAACAAACATACATCTAACAAAATTGATCGAATTTTAGAAACAGAAAAATAACAAGTGAATTCTGAATCACTTCCTTTTTTGCTGCTGTTTAAACAAAAGAAATGAAATTGTATAATCAAAGTTTGAGAATAGTACTTGTGACTGTGAAAGTAACTGCTGCATGTCAGTTAGCTCCATTTGAATACAGCTAACAAAAATCGTACTCATACAGGACACTAATATTGTGTAAGATAGAAGTGTATTGAAAAATCTATATCTTGGAAATATTATATATAAAATAGTTTAATCGAAATTTTCATGTTTACAAAGTTTTAGACTGAAAATCTTAAGCATGATTCTTTTTTTTTCGAAAACTGAATTCTAACAAGAGAAATTTACTAAAAGTTTGCTATTTTCATTAACTTTAAACATAAGTAAGTATCCTTTGAAGGTGATACAACTGTCAGTCTTCTAATAGATATGAGCAACAAATAGAGCGAATCACCTGAGAATGTTCCTTCATAAGTGAAAGATTTTTAATACATTATTCTTTTTCAAGAAGAATCGATCGTCAAAAAAAAAACAAATCTATCCTATTTATTCTACATTTCGAGCAGAAATTTTTCTTTTAACTGAATGTTGTTATTAATTCCGTTCAACGCTTTGTTCTATTATTAAAAAATTCTGAGAAATTAGCGTGACATATATTGTCCTTGACTACTTGTAAAACGTATTCAATAATCATTGACCTTTTTGTTTACTCCCCATTGTTATAAGAAAAAAGTCGCAAAACTTTAACCTCGTGATTTCTATCATCGAAATCTTTCGTATTGATAATTTTGATATGAATAACTCATTAATTTCATCATATCACTTATAGTGTTCATAACAGATATGTTCAAAGTTCCAAATTATTTTTAAAATCAATATTCAATGTCATTGTGACATATGTGTATTACTATATAGTAGTGGCGGAGCCAGGATTTTTTGGTATGCTTAATCTCAGTTTTAAAGCATGGGATCCAAATGAAAATTGATGGAGGTTGATATTGGTCTTCATTGATGACTTTCCATCAGACGATTTTTGTAATAGAAGCTTGCGAAAAAAATTAGCATTTTCCTGAGCCCACCCAAGAAATTTCTTACATTTTTAGTAATATCCAATTTTTAAGAACTCCATAGAAAGCTACATCGAATTTCATCGAGAGATTTCAAATTTCATCTTGAAATATTCATCCGTTCAGGAGTTATGACGTTTTGAAGTTTTGGTACGTTTCGAAAAAATTACACCAGAAGTTCAAAACGTCATAGCTCCTGAACGGATGAATATTTCAAGATGAAATTTGAAATCTCTCGATGAAATTCGATGTAGCTTTCTATGGAGTTCTTAAAAATTGGATATTACTAAAAATGTAAGAAATTTCTTGGGTGGGCTCAGGAAAATGCTAATTTTTTTCGCAAGCTTCTATTACAAAAATCGTCTGATGGAAAGTCATCAATGAAGACCAATATCAACCTCCATCAATTTTCATTTGGATCCCATGCTTTAAAGCTGAGATTCAGCATACCAAAAAATCCTGGCTCCGCCACTACTGACGGATTAGAATATTAAATATGATTTAAAACATAACATTTATCTAGTTTTATACGAACAGATAAAAGTATTTTACATTTAGTTTTATTGTTTGTAATTAATTCGATACTATATTCATCATGTTTATGGAAAGCGTAACAAAAATCTTCTTCTATGAGTTTTGATAAATAAGAAACTAACCGATGTTTATTTTTAGCAAATGCGAGCTTTATTAAATTGTTTTAAAAAACAAGATGGTTTATTTTTTGTTCGACAAAGTTCATCTGTTCAAGATGATTATGCAATATCAATTATTTGGCACAATCGACTTATTCATGAAAAACTTCATAAAAAAGTATGATTATCTAAATCAATAAAAAAACAAAAACAAAATTTTTTTCTTTAATTCAATTAGAATTCTTATTCATATTATTTTGAAACTCGTCTTCATTATCATGATAGTCTTGAACATGCTATGGATTATTTTATGAAAATTTATAAAGGTGTTGTTAAACCATTAAGTCCAGGTACAAAATATCTTCAAAAAAAAACTTATTTTGAATTATATGTTTATGTTTTTTTGTCTTACAGAAGCAGCAAAAGTAGCTTATGCAAATGATTTCTCTCCTTCAATATCTCAACGATTATTTTCATCAAATTCTAGAATTCTTAAATCATCTAATCATTTTCTACCTGAATCATCTAGTTTTGATACTACGGGAACTTCCGGTTAGATTTTATTTTTTACATCTATTAAATAAGTTTATAAATTTTATTTCTCAAATAGACTCTCATCCATTTAATAAAGGACGTACACAAACTGTACATAATAAACAACAAATGCTTCCAACAATTGGTAATTTATGAAGAATATTCGATGATTTCATATATGTATTTGTTTGTTTTTTCGTTAGAGAAAAGACTTGTTGATCCATTGGTAAATAAAAGAGTGGTTATTATTCGTGAAGAACAATTAAAATTTGGTAAAGTATTAGGTGAAGGTAATTTTGGAAAAGTTTATGCTGGTGAATATCGAGAAGAACATGGACGAAGTGTAAGTTAATTATGTTATGAAAAACAAAAAAGAAAAGATTTAGTCTGTTATTGTTATTATTAATATTTAGGTACCTGTTGCTATTAAAGCATTAAAAGCAACAATGGATGCAAGTGCTCGAGAAGAAATGAAAAAAGAAGCTTTTGTTATGAAAGAATTATCACATCCATGTATTGTTCGTCTTTATGGTGTATGTCAATCGAGAAAAATGAACAGTACATTGATGGTATAAATGATTTGCTCTACAAATATATTCTCATATTGAATGGCTTAATTAAAAGCTTCATATTTATTATCACATCTCCATCAAAAACAAAAAAAAAAGAAATATATGCCTACCCTTCGGTTATTGGTTCAAGCAAACTAACATTCTACGCACTAATAATTAATACAATTGAAGCTTTTGTGTGTTTTTATTATATTTTATTTATTTTTTAATTTATTTATTTAATATCTATTAGGTTCAAGAACTTTTATCAATGGGTGCATTATTAGATTATTTAAAAAAACATGTAGAAAATGCAACACGTACATTATTTAGTTTTTGGGTTATACAAATAATACATGGAATGGCATATATGGAACGAAAACGTTTTGTTCATCGAGATCTTGCTGCAAGAAATATTTTAATGCAATCACATTCACGAGTAATTAGAAAAGAAAATAATAAATAAACAAATTTATTATTGTTCTTTTTTTTTTAAAAAAAACTAAAATATTTAATCAATTTTCTAGATAAAAATATCTGATTTTGGTTTATCACGTAGTGTTGATTCAAATGATTATTATGTTCAACATAGTGATACACCAATACCAATTGCATGGTAATGAAAAAAAACATTTAAATTATTTATAATTTTTTTTTTGTTTTCTAAATATCAGGTATGCACCAGAATCACTTTTTCATTATAAATTTACAAGTAAAAGTGATGTTTGGTCATTTGGTGTTACAATGTGGGAAATATATTCATTTGGTCAATATCCGTATGGATCTATGCCTACAGAAGAGGTTTGTATATTGTCTTCATAAACGTTTTAATATCTATTGCCAAAATTGAATATTGGAATTTGTTTGAAGGAAAGAATTTTCATTTTCTGTCATTACCTGTTCGAAAGATATGTGGGTTTTTGAAAAAGTATGAAATGATTTTTTCTTCTTTTCTGATTGTGCATTCCGAAAGTCTTGAACAAACTTCATTGTAGTCGATGACTTTCAAACAAGGACTCTGCATTCTGACTTGTTCTCTCAAAGAAAATAAATTAAGTGTATAGAATGGAAACCCATAGAGAACTTTGGGTTGCCGAATTATCTATTTTTGACTCTTGTTTATTCAATATTTGATAAAATCGTAAATGATATAGAACTAAAAATTCTACCATAGGCTCTCCATTATAGCCTCAACATATCTTGAAACTTTTGTATGATTTCAATGTTCCTACCTCAAGATCAGAGATGTCCATCGCGCCGCTGCCGCGATGGCCTGTGGCGGCAGCGGCAGCGGCAGGTTTTTTAAAAAATCACCGGGGCAGCGGCGCGGTAGCGGTAGATTTTTTAAAAATCATCGCGGCAGCGGCGCGGTAGCGGCAGGTTTTTTAAAAGACCATCGCGGCAGCGGCGGGATTTTTTTGGGGAACATTGAAAAACTGCATGAATTTAATAGAATTTCAGGGTTTACAAATGAAATATCCCGAGACTGAATGAATCTGATGGTCTAGTACCAATATCTCTGGTCAAATATAGTCGCAGCAGTGAAATTAGAAACACTTTTTTGTAAACCGCCGCGGCAGCGGCGCGGCGGCGGCACGTTTATTTTATAATTCATCGCGGCAACGTTTTTTTTATAAGCCATCGCGGCGCGGCAGCGCCGCGGCAACATTTTTTTATAAACCGTCGCGGCGCGGCTGCGGTGCGGCAGCTTTTTTTTTTCTAAGGCCGCGGCGCGGCAGCGGCAGATTTTCAGCCGCGATGGACATCTCTGCTCAAGATCGACTTTTGAGAAATTGAACGTAGAGCCGGTCGGATTATTCTCAGACCAGGACTCTGCAGTATCCCTGAACACACAAGTTATGTATTCCTTCGTAAATTCTCTAGAGACTCTCTCAGGAAGTTTTTGTCTATTGGACATTCAATGCAGATTTTTCGGAGATCCTAATCAAAGATTCTGCAAGTGAGAGTCTACTATGAATATTATCTTCATTAATGAAATTTGAATCTTTTTTAGATCACACAATTTATTGAAGCTAATGGTCGTCTTCAACGTCCAGCTGGTTGCAGTAGTTCTGTATATGAAATAATGCTTTGGTGTTGGACACATGAACCACATGATCGTCCATCGTTTCGAGATTTACTAAAATTTTTAGCCAATCGATCGGAATTTTCTAAAGCTGTTCGACATTTTCAATCATTATCAAACTATTAATAAACAAAAAAAAAATCGACAACACACACATTCATATAAATATTATTTATTGATTTATTGAATTACGTTTTAAGAAAAAAAAAAAAGACAAAGTCACACAAATATATAAACTCTATTGATTGATAAAAGAAAACACCACTAACTTTCATTGTTCTTTTATATTAATAATAAAATCAACTAGAAAAAAAAAAAAAACAGAACATTTGTTTTTTTTTAAACTCCATTTGTTGATATTCGTTTTTCATTTTCACGTTTAGCTTGAAAAATACAAGCTTTCATTCGACTTAAATCACGTTTTCCTTTTGATAATTGTGTACCTTGATTAACTTCAATAAAACGTAAAACTTTACCCCAATCACATATATTTTTATCACTTTTTTCTAATGATTTTGTACGTAAATCATCTTCAGCATTTTGAATTGTTAAACGATTTTTTTCCATATGTAATTTTCGTTCTTGATACCAACGTTCTAAATCATTTTTAGCTTGTTGTCGTAATGTATCAATTTTTTTTCGTTCTTCTTCATCTTTTTCATTTATTTCTTGTTGACGACGTTTATTAAATGCTTCTAATGCAGATAAATTTTCTTCTGATGATATTCCTGTTGTAAATATATCTGTATCAACTGGTACAGATGATGATACAGGTTGTGAAAACATATCATATGATGATGTTTCTTCTTTAGAAAATGAAAAAAAAAATTAAAGCTTAAACCGAAAGAAAAAAAAACCTGATTGAAGTGTTGATTGATCGTTATAAAGAACATCATTTGTTGCTGGTTCATTATAAAAACCATCAGTTATTGTTGTATCATTAAAAAGATCATCATCGGTTGTTGATGGAAGTTTATTTGTAGAAGATGTATTTAATTCATTTATATTCGATGGATTTGTTAACATACTATCATCGAATGATGTTATTGGAGAAGCTGAATCTAAATTAGTTAAAGTATTTTCACTTAATATATTAGTTTCTGATGTTGTTGTATTATTAAAATTCTAGATGAAATATTTTAAAATAAAAATTATTAATGTAATAAAAAAGATTTATCTTCATACATCTTCAAGAACCCAAGAATCTTCTGGTGGATTATTACTGACAGTATCGATTGGTGCTGTATTTATTGGATTGGTCATATTTCCAGTTCCAAAGAAATCATCCTCTTGTATATAGTTTGTATTTTGTGATTCTGATACTTGTGTTACTTCAGCAGGTGGTTGAGTGAATAAATCAAAATCCATTTTTTTGTTCGTTTGTAAATGTTTATTTTAATAGCTCTCTGTTTTTTCTTTTGTAATATTGACTAAATTTGTCTTACACTTCTTCGTCTTCACAACCAATGTGGCTGTTTTTTTTATCATTGCATATTACTTATCTCGTTTTTTTTTTGTGCCTATGTGTTATTAATAAACAAATAAGATATACGAATTGAATAGATATGAAATAGGGTATCTCATTTTTTTTTTCTTATTCGAATATGTTAGATATGAATTCATAAAGATAATATTAAGTTTTTGTTATACGATACTATCAGTAATTGTTAGTCAATAAATATATTTTTAATTGTGTACAAGTCTAATGATTGTATATTCAATTATTTTATTTTTTTGTTTTTGTCTTTTGATACAAATAATAATATGTCTATTTACAACTATTGTGAAAACAAAAAAAAACAAGAGACAAGCAATAGAAAAAGTCTACGTATTCGGTTTTTTCCCTTTCATTCTAGAAAATGACTAATCTTATTCTTGCCCAACAGTAAAAAAGATGAGTCATACTACCTACATGATTATTTATTGAGAGAGCATACATAGGCAGACAAAAAGCGATGTTTTTTTCTTAATTTGTTTCATTCATTTTTAATTCTTCTAGATAATAACAACGATCGAAATTTTTTGTTTTTTAAACAATGTCCATTGTAAACTCATTCACTAATGGTGCACATGAAGTATATTGAAAAAAATAAAAATTCTTATTTTTTTTGTTTCTATTTAATAAAAATAAATTTGTTTTTTTCTTTTCTACTTCTATTAGGATGATTCTGATATAACTATTATAAATCCTTCAATTGTACATGAACATAATGATGAGTATGTACCTATAATAACGCGTTTAAAACAAGTTAATAATTCATCTGAAATTAGACAAGCAACAAATATTGAAACAAATAATAATATATTAAAAAATGAAAATAATGATGGTAAACAAGAATATATATTTATTGATCATAATCCAAATGAAAATGCTAAACAACTTGAACAAATATTAATACATTATATACGTGATCTAAAACAAGAAACAAATACACAAAATGATTGTGATCAACAATTAATAACACGTTTAATGGATATTATTCGACCAGTATATACAAATGATGAAAAAAAACTTAATGAATTAGATAATATAACAAAAGAAATAGCATCATTACATGATAAACGATATATTGAACAAAAAGAAAAAATTGAACAATTACATACAGAAATATGTCAATTAAATAAAATGTTACTCACGAAAAATGAATTATTAATTTATAATGATAATAATCAAAATGATTCAATGTTTCAACCAAAACGTATGAATTAATTTAATAATAGATTTCGTATTTTTTTTTTTATTTTCTAATTCTATTTCTTTTTTAAGCATCAATCAATGATTATGATCAATGGACTGAAATAGAAGATGATGCAAAAAAACTTCAAGAAATTGTTCAAACACAACGAGATCAAATTGAGAAAATTGTTACTTTAATAAGTCAAACTGGTAAAATATTGATTCTCAAATATTTATAATTTTTCTTTTTTTTTTTTCTTTATAGCAACAGCTTCAACTACCCTCAATCCAACTGATGTTCCTATCAATGATACCGAAACTATTATAACTGAACAACCAACAAAACCAAATGCAAATACTAATATTATAAATAGTCTTTTAAGAAAAGTTCAATATTTAACTGGACATCATACACAACAAGAACCTGCTACAAATGATTCATTAGAAAGAACAACACTTGAAAATCATTCACCTGGTATATCACCTAGTCAATCATTAGCTACTTTAACTGTACAATCATTACAACCAACAATTATTGATCAAAAAGAAAAAATTGAAGAATCACAAGATAAATATGATGAAGAATTAAATGATAAAGAAATTAATAATAAACAATTAATTATTGAAGAACCACGTACACCAACAAATACTCCAATAATGTCAATGACACCAAAAGAAACAAAAAAATGTCCTGTTTGTAATATTGAATTTTCATTAACAACAAATGATGAAGAAGTATATGATCATATTGAAAAATGTTTATTTCCATCTAATGAAAATACAGTACCAAAAGATTATGAATGTCCATATTGTAATCGAAAACTTCCTGGCAATGAGGAAGTAGCTTATATTCAACATTTATCGGATTGTATTAATAGAGAGTTTTAAACTATTATTTAATACAATTAAAATATATAAAAGACATTGATATTTTTTTTTGTTTTGTTTTAATATATATATACATATAATATGCTCGAGTAGTGTGGCTACTTTTTTTTTCTTCTTCTTCTTTCAATAAAAAACATATTCTCGCTATTTAAAAGTTATTAAATAAGCGATTATAAATATGAATCTTTATTCAATTGACATTTGGTTGATTGACAAATTTGAAGATTTTTAATGAGGTTAACTAAAATTTTTTAAGCTAATGAGATTTTGAAGAATAAAACTCAAAATTCTGACCCCCCTTGTTGCGTCATAAACTGTAACAGACGTTCATGTATGATGAAGAAATGTATCTAAAAATAAAACAATCTTTCTATGATTAGGAACAACAACTACATTTTGTTCTATATTTTAACATTGCAAGGATTGCTCTAACAGCTTTTTTTTGTATTTTTCATATATCTTAAACACAATAAAAAGTCTAACGAATGAAATAACATAATGAAAAGTATAATTAAAAATGCTTCATCATCAATTCTCTATGTTTTTTTTTCTTTTACAATTTATTCTATTGCAATTCTTAAAGCAAAAAAAAGATTTTCAAAAGTTAACATCAAAACGGGTAATTATTCAGTTTCTTAAATTGTTATATGAATATCTAGAAAAGAAACGATTTCACATTAGAAACAAAACTATCGACATCCAAATCGATTCTAACTAGGAAAAACAAAAATAGATTTAACTACCATTTAGTAGTCGTAAAAAGTTCAGTTACCATATAAAATGTCTTGAAATTTCCTTTAGTGAATGCGCTGCTCTAATAAAAGTTTTCCTAGACCTTTAGATTACAGCAGATTGTAGTATCCTATATTGTGACACACTATAGACCAGAGATCCGCGTAGAATAGGACAATTATATCTCACATCATTTCATATGAGGTGTTGAAAATATTCCATTCTATGAGGTAAACGAATTTTGTTAACAACAATATAATCGTTTCGACATAGATGTTTTTCTCGACTTCTTCTATCATCATATATTATCCTCATCTTTTGTTGTTGATTAGCTGTTTGTGAATTTACAACTAAATAAATTAGCTGCTCATTAGAAAAAGATCTTTTGAGTTATAAAATTATAAAAAAAAATACAAAGAATATATTATCTTTAGTTTATTCGTAGATTTCTTGTTTTTCAATCAAGAAATCTCGTATAAGAAAATAATTTGAATTAATGTGAAGCTTTGTCAATTCATTGTGAAAATAAGTAACAGAAACATAAACTTCATTATACTAAAAGAAATTATGAAATTAACAAATGAAAATATATTGAAAAGCAGAACTATGTCAAAAAAGAAACCAATATTTTCATCTTAAAAATTCTTTGTATTGAGACCTATTAACCTCAGATTGTTGTTTGCGATCAAAGTTCATTGAATTCTATTTTGTAATCAAAATCTCAAGGAAAAGGATTAAAGTTTATTTATTACTACTGTATCTATAATGTGATTTTTGACCTTTACAAAAAAAAAATAAACCACATACCTAAATTAGTCATTCAAACTTTCTATATAAAGAAATGAAGACATTAGAATACATTCAAGTCAATAATTTATGAGAATGATATACATAGAATTAATTAATTCAGATATGATTTTGAGAATCAAAAAAAAACTCAATTCTAATTTCATAAAACATTAATTTTATGTCTCCGATATATAACCAAAACGTACAAAAAAAATGAAAAAATATTTTTGCCTAAGAACTCAATTTAAAGAAAGAAACATTCACATTCATACAGGAAATGTTGTATTAAATTAATGTAACATTGAATATATAAAAATAGTTATATGATTAATTTAATACATTAGATAATATTCGAGTTTTTCTTTTCTTTTCTTACAAATTAATTGATTTTTTAATATATCAATTTTGACTTGTTATATTTAAATAATTAGTGCTAAAAATATCAAGTTTTGTTTTCTGCACTTAAAATACATGGTGATTGAGTTTATAAAAGCAGCTTTATAAAATTAAAAAAAAACTAAATTGAATTCTTCTGTTATGATAAGATAATATGAGAGTATATTATTTTTTTCCCCCCTCTTTTTCTTTCTTCATTGTCATCAGCTGTTTTCACTTCATTATTAATTTTTTATTCAAAATTTTTTTGGGTTTTCTTTTAAGAGAGAGAGAGAGAGAGAAAAAACTACTTGAAATTTCTATCTTCTAATCAAATTTTGAAAAATCCTAATGAAAAAAAGAACTTTTTTTTTTGTGTGTGTGTTCCTATTGAAAATATGATTTTTATTATAATATATATTTAAATAGACTGCAAAAATTGATGGACAATTTGAAAAATGATATATAGTTGATTTCGCAAGAAGAAGAAAAAAAAAATGAAAAATGTTTATTTCTTTTTTGATTTCAGTTAATTTCATTTATTTTATTTTGTTTTTCTTTATGTTCTTCTTACATAAATACATTCTAGTGGAATCATTGAAATATATCAAAGTAACAGCAACAATGTTTCATGTCGAATAAAATCATCAAGGTAACAACATTGAGAGACAAGTGTGATCATTTGTTTGCTCTTGCACATTATATGTCGACTTGTATAGGTAGAAGACGATTGACACGAAACAATCAAATTTGTGTTTCTTCTTTATACATACAAACACAAACACTACATCATAGAATAGCAATCCACTAAAGTGTCTTTTTTTCATTTAATACACAACAATATATATATTCATGAATTATGGCACTACAATTCGGTATGTATTTTAATTGATATTTAAATATTAAATTGTAAATGTCTTTATTAGTTAAACATAATGACACGCTATGTCACACATTATCCTTATATTTATTCTTTTGTACTAAAGACCTTGCATATTCAATACCTATCAATACGAATCCTTGTTATCTTTTTTTCATTGAATGAATATAACAAAAGAAAAAATGTATTGCATTGTAATGTTGTATATAATTTACACGGCTCTAAATATAAAAACGCAAAGAATTTTACAAGGAGAAATAGCGAATGAATGACAGTCTTATAGAAAGCGTGTGCATGCGGGTGTCTGATCGAACGAGAGTCGTTTTAATTATTTCAAAAATATAAAAAAAAAAAAAAGAATGGAAGGACAGAAAAATAAATGAGACGAACAAGACGGCTCGTCGTTGTTCTTTTCTCGTCGTCAGTGCTTTTTTGCTATTATTCAATAATGAAAAGAGAGCAAACGACACTAGAAATGATACAATACTTTTCAATGAGTATTGTTTCAAATTTTCGTTTGATTTCTTTTTCTTTTCTCTCTTTCTTCTTTCTTTTCAACTTCTTTTTTTGTTCGTCAATACATTAACCATAAGAAGAACTTTTCTATGTTTATATTATATTCATAATATATACTATTGATTAATTGAATTTACTATTATTAATACACAAGACAAAAAAAAAAATTTATAAGAAAAAAATGCTGTAAGTACATATTTTGTTGTTGAATATTATTCAATTCAAAGTTCTACTTTATCTTTTTATTTATAATACATCTGATTAAATGCGTCGGTAGAAAAAATTGAAAGGTTTCATATTGAAAACAAAAAAAAAAGATAGACGGAAGGAATAAATTGTCACATTGTGCTACCTCCTTTTTTTTGTTAATATTGCCAAAAAAAAAATTCGAAATCTTAGTATATTATTTATTGTCTTTTTCTTTTAATTAGTAAATTAACCCAACCTCATCTCTCCATGAATAATATGTTTCCACCGATTAATCCTCATTCGAGACCTCCATCAGAAGATTTACGTGGTGTAAATACAAATGGTCCAACAGAAATTCATTCAGCTTCAAAACAACAACAAATTCGACGTCAACAACAAACAATAGATCAACAACGACGAAGTCCATTGAGAAGTAATTCGTTATTACCAACAACAACAAATAGATATGTAACAGCGGCAGCAGCAGCTGCTGCTGCTGTTCCATCGCCTTCTGTATCGGTTTCACCTCTTGTACGTTCACCATCATTTGTGCAAACTGGTTGTTCTTCAGCACAATTTGAACCTGCAAAAAGTGAGCTAGATATAACAATATCAGTATCAACAGCAAATTCTTCTTTAACATTCATCTATCAATACTCGAAAATGTTTATTCTTTTTTTCTTTGATTAAAATGAAAAAGCATGCTCGTAACACTAATGCTATATAAAAATAACATACCTGAGGAGAAAAAAAAAAAAAAAAGTTTATTTTTTTTTTTTTTTAAAGACAAAATGAGGAAAAAATATATATACTATATTTTTTTTTGTTTAGTCATATATCGTTCAAATGATTATGCATGGAATGATCATTCAAATAATATAAATGCTTCTAATCAAGCATTACGTTCTGGTAGTCCAATAAAAAATAAAATAATAACATCAGCAAGACATTTAACTAATGGAACATTACATGAAAGTACAGCAGCAACAACTGGAAATTCTATAATTCATATACCAACACCATCAACACCACAACAAAATATACGAGATGATATGAATAATGGAGATTTACTTGTATCATCAACAGCTAAATCTCGTCATACAACAAAATTTCAACGTACAAATAGTCATTTAGATAAATCACCAGGTACAACAACTGGTTATGCTTTACCAATACGAAGTGAAAGTTATCGTTCATCACGTCTTGATTATGGTTTACGTCCACGACATACATCATCAAAACAACGAAATTATGTTAATTCAAAAACATCATTTCATGAAGTAAATAGTGGTGAATTTTATTTAACAAATGTACAAGATGAAAATATTTATTATCATCAACAACAACAACAAATGAATTTACTTAATAGTACACAACGTTTAAATGGTTCAACACTTGATTTAACAGCAAGTAGAAAACCATTATCACCAAATCGTTCAAATACATTTAATGTACAACAAACAGGTCAAATTGGATATTTTAATTCATCACAAGAACTACATCGTAGTGAAACAAATATTGATAAAAATAATTTAGGACGTTTTACAGGACGTGGTACAACATCAAAAGAACAATTTATATCAACAACACCAAAATATCGTCAAACATCAACAGCACAAACAACACCTATTATTTTATCAAATACATCAGGTGAAAGACATCCATCAGCACAATCTTATAAATCTCGTGATCCAAATATATCATATGCATATACAGATGTAAAAAAATATATTGAAGAAAATGATTTAATGTCACCTGAAAAAGAACAAATAATAAGAAATTGGATTATTGATGTTGAAAAACATCGACATCATTTACAAAAAATTGATTAAACATTCTAATTTTTCTTTTCTTTTTTTTCTTCTTAAATCCGGTTTTCTTTCTTTCTTTTTTTTTTGTTTTGTTCTAGCCCATTGAGTCTTTCGTGTGGCGTTACTTTTTTTTTTTTTTTTTTTTTTTTATAAATATACATATATATATATAAATAGATATGTATTGAAATAAATAAAACCAAAAAAAAAAAATACAATAAATAGTTTCTTCTTTTTATTGTTGTTTGTTTGTTTGTTCATTTTTAATTCATTCAATCAATAAGAATCAAGTTAAGACATGTCAAATATTCGTGTCTTTTCATCGTTCGAACTTTTTGAATACCAATTAATTTACTATTTTCTTTTGTACGTGTATTTATGTAGGTGTGGACATTGGCATCTTTTACATTGTTATTTCGATCCTTAAGTCAATATTATTATCAATACAACATATATGTCGCGCCTTCATATCGGTCATTTTTGTTCAATAGCTAAAGTCATTTAACAATGATTCGATTGAATATATTACTAACAATTATAATTATATCAATGAAAATTGTTACAAATTCAATTTTACCAATTGTTGATCTTAAACATGAATTATTAACGGAAATTGTTGGAAGGTATGATTTAAAACTATATGAATATATTCAAAAAATTTGCCGTTTGTCTAATTGAGTTAACTTTGAATTATTAAGTTTTTTTTAGTACTATTATTTGACCTTGATAACTAGGGGTCTTTTAAATTTTTCTGTGATTATTTTTAACAGTACAAATGCTGATAAATTTTAAGACAAGAGAGATGAAAGATTTTTGTTTTTACCTATGGCTTAACAAAAGTGCACTTCAATATTATATTAAAGAGTTGATGGGACTTTCTTTCGATATTTACTGTTAGTAAAAAAAAAAAGTGCTCTAAAATTTTAACATATTCTTCAGATAAGATCTGTTTTTGTTATTTTAAGTATTTTGCATAATTTTCGATAGAATCATGAATTTTACGATTAGAAAGCGACAATCACTGTATATATATTTTGAAGATTTTTTTTGTTTTTATCAATTTTCTAAAATAATATTAGAAAACAGGTTTTTTTTTAACCCAAAATAAAATACTTCAAAATATTAGCATCAAATGGCATAAGAAAAACAGTTCTTATCGATTTTTTGATTATCTGAAGAATGATAAAATTTCAGAGTATTATTTTTTATTAACAACACACATAAATAGTTCTATATAATATTTATGTATTTTTTGCCACTACATTTGATATGTTCTCAGTACAATATGAAATTGAAATATTAGCTCTTAATAGTATATAAAATACGGTCGATATTACAATCGATTGTCATTCAGGGTTCTCATGCGTATTAATTCAAAATACAACTAAGAAATATTATTTTCACTTCAAAATTGCACCAGATACTCTGAAGTATCTCTCACAAAGTATCAGAGTTAACTACGTAGTATATAATTCACGTGATTTATTGGAAATAAGTATTCACTATTGACACGTACATAGAAAAATGAGGATGCAAAAGCAAAGATCTTCCGTTTGATCATTTAAAAACAGCAAAAACGTACTGCTACATTAATATGATTTCATACACTCACTCATACGAACTCTGATCAATTGCTAAATGTTTCAAAACTCGTGTTGTTTACATGAAGGATCATCGCCAGTATCTAATATGTACATGAGCATTGGATAGATCACTATATCTCTTAACAAATATTTAATCAATCAGAGCACATAGAAAACAATACTAATATAGCAGTCTTTAAAAAAAGTCTACAGAATTCTGTTTCTGAATTTGAATAGTATAATTTCATCTTTAGATATCGATTAGCTGCTCGACAATTACATGAAAGTCAAACAATTATACCATTTAAAATACAATTTCCAATACATGATATAATTAAAATAGATAGTTCAACAAATGAATATATATTTCGTGCAACAATTGAAATTAATTATCAATTTGAATTTCTTCAATGGGATTCAAATGATACATATAATCGTTATTATGATATTGATGAAATTATTTTAACTAAAACAATTTTACAAAATCTTTGGTTACCAAATATAAATTTAAAAGATGAAGAATTTTTATTATTTAATATTGAATATGAATCAGCTAAAATAACACGTAATGGTTATATTATATGGATACGTCGAGGTTTATTTACAATTGTATCATTAATTGATTTAACATATTATCCATTTGATCATCAATATATATGTATAAAAATATATAATAAACAAAAAACATTTAAATTACAACAAGAAAAAACTAATCTAACAAAAATAAATACATTTAATTTATGGACACGATTATTTAATAATATTGAATTAAATTCAAATGATAATTATTCATTAATATTTCAAGAATATAATCTATTAATGAAACCAATTTTTTCACGTGGTTGGTTTGTACGAACACTTGGGATTGAATCAAAAATTAATAATGAAAATTTCAATTATATAAATATATATATATTAATGCAACGTCGTCGAGAATCTCATATATATACAATTATTTTACCAACATTATTTTTTTCTATATTTATAATTATTTTTTATTTTTCATCTATTAAATCCTATCAACGTTTAATTATTGGTTTATTACATATATTAGCTACATTATTATTTATAATATATCTTGATAAAAAAATAACAGCTGAAAAATTAACATATACACCATTAATAATACGTTATTTATCAATAATATTTTTAATTGAAATTTTATCATTATTTTTTGATCATATTATACATTCAATATATCATGGTGGTATACATTTTATATCAAATTGGTTATGTCAATATAAAAATTATGATACACAACCAGCACGTTTATCACATATTAAATTATTAACACATGGTGTATATTTAAATAATACAGATAATGATGAAAATACAAATATATTAATGAAAAAATTAATTGAACGTGAAGAAACATTAAAATTTGAAGATTATCAACAATATCAATGGTATCAACAAGCATGTCTTAGTGAATGTCTATGTTGTTCATTTTTCTTAATTATTATTATTCTTGTATTTATATTCATATTTTTTATATTACCAACATTTGGTTTATCAAAAATGACTTAGATGAATTTTTATTTATATATATATTAACAGAACAAAGACAAAAAAAAATACACAAATACAGCAGAATTCGAATAAATTTATCTGATATAAGAAAAAAAACAAAACATTATTTTATTTTAGGAAATAATTTAATATCTTTTGTTAATGTTGATACAAAAACAGGAATTTGTTGACGTTGATTCATATATGGATCAGTACAATTTGAATGATAATCCATTGCAACACGACGATTAACTTTAGTTAAAATTCTTAAAAGATCCCATTCATGAGCATGATCACGTAACATATCGCATAGAGCTTGAATAAACCATGAACCTTTAAGAGAATTTCGCCAAGCATAATAACCTAAACAAAAAAAAAATTTTATATTTCAATTTTAAATGAAAAAAACAAAAAATCATTACCAGGCATTGTTGAATAAACTAATAAAAAATCAGCTTCAGCAGGTATATGTGATGCAATATTAATAACTTCATTATTATCTTTCATAGGTAATTTTCGATGAGATGTCATTACTTTTTGACCACGACATGCCTATAATATTAAAATAAATTATTATAAAAATAAAATAATTATTCTATATTTTTTTTTTGTTTTACTTGAAAAATAAAAATTTTTGGTTTACCAAGTAAACTATTAGATGATCGTTTAAATGGTTCTGTTAAAGTACTTATATTAAGTGGTTGATCTGATCCATAAATAATATCACGTTCATCTCCATGTGATAACAAAACAAAAATAAAACAATCACATTGTGAATAATCTCGTTTGGACGCTAACAAAAATTTTCAAAATAGTTTTTAAGAAAACAAAAAAAACGGTTTGTTTTACCTTGTTCAATAATTGTTAATATTTGTAATGCTGTTCGATTATGATAAACTTCTGTATCAAAACCAAGTCCAAGAAATGTTCCTTCTAATCGACTAGCATCAAGATTTGTTCCATCACGTGTATTCAAACCTAGACACAAAAAAAAAATACACTCTAAAGATAACCCTCCTGTTCTTTTGTAGGATCAAATTGAATCTGTTTAAGATCTTCGAATAACTTTCTCCGATTGAACTGAAAATTTCTTTCAAATGCTACACACTGTTTGGAGTACTTACATAGGCGGCACGGGTTAGCAATTACTACCCCAAAATAATCCACATTCCGGTAGTTATTAGAAGAGGGTTTTATTTTCTTCTGAGGCTCAACTTTCATCATATATATATAGGCGACGCACTAGCATTGTAAGCGGCAGCTATTGCTTTCCCTAAAAAAATTGAGAAAGCAGTAAAAGTATATTGCTAGGCTAAGTAGCTCATCCTTTCTTTGCATAGTAGAGTTGCCCGAGTCTCATGAATTTGTGTATTGTCATGTTGATGAATGCGTTTTGTATTATCACATTCGACAATGACATTTTAATCTTATCTAATCGTATTTTAGATTCTCTTCTTTTATAATCAGTGATGTTTTCTGCTAGATCATAACCAATAGTATACATGTAAACTGTTTCTCACCTTTCAAAGACTGATTATCTTCTATACTATTTTTTATTTTGATAAAAATAAGCAGAATATTATGTATTTCTTATTTATTTTTTTTTACAAAATTTACAATTTAGAGTTTATCAATTAATTCTTACACTTATAAAAATTTTCAAAACAAAGAGTAATTATTTAAATTTCAGACAATCTTTTACATGAGTATACGCAATAACGGTGAAGATAAAAAAACAAAGACTTTAATCTTTCCTAATTTTTTTTTTGAGCAAATCGTTTTTCAACAAAAAGGATTACACTTATTTGAAGTTCATTAGATAATTCAAACAACAAAAGTTTTACTACTGTACTGTTCATCATTGCCGGGGGAAGAGAATACAAAATAGAATTGTATAAAGCTTGTGCTGCCCATAGATATTTAACTTCTTTTTTGTAAAATCTACCAAAACATAATGATACAATATACTGTACCGAAGAAAAATGTGGACGAATTTGTTTAAGATAAAAGAAATGATCTCACCTGTATTTGGATGAAAATCTTTATTATTAATAATAATAGCTGTACCACGTTGTTTATGTCCCATAAAATATTCATCAATATCTGTAAAACCAAATTTTTCTGCTTGTAAAATACTAAAAAAGAATTTAAATATTTATTCTTTTTTTTTTTTTGTAATCTATTATACTTCATTCGAGGATGATTTCCATCAAGTAGATCATCATTTTGATTTGGCTTATTTGCCATTTTTTTTTTTAAAATCTAAAAATGAAACATGCATTATATCTATTTAATTTATTAAGACAAAAAAAAAAAATTTTGCTGTTTTTTTTTCTATTTCATGATTGACTTATAACTATTTCAAATTGTCTTAATAATAATTGTTTATATGCTAAATATTTTCTTTTAATTTTATGTATATATTCAATTTCTTCATATGAAAATTTATCAATAAATGCTCGTAACATTGATTCAGGTAAAACAAGATAATTTGATACTTCTAATGGAACTGTTTGAGATTTTCCATGTTCCATTAAATAAAATAATATATCATTTTCAAATGGACCAGCTAATATACGTAATATAAGTGGATAATCATCATTACTCATTTCAATACAATTACCATTTTGTCGTTCAACTTTATATAATGTAAATAAATTTGTATTTAATTCTTCAATAAAATGTTTTGAAAATAAAAGTGATATTGTTTCATTAACTGTTGTTTCACTATTAATATATACTGTTGTCATACTGTCTTTAGCTGGAATAAATGAACGAGCCTTAAAATAAATAAAAAACAAATAATTAAAATTTTAAAAGAAAAAAAATTTTACTTCATCATCATCATTTGATGATTGAATAAATGATGGTAATGTTACACGTAAAGTTTTTCGTTGATTTGATGATACACGAATAGTTTGAACACGTCTTAGATTTGCTATTTGATTTGAATCATTATCATCGTTTAAAGATAATTTTGTTAGAATCGTATCATCATAACATAAACGTTTACAAACTGTATCCAAATTCTAAGATAGTAAATTGAATTTGATATGAATTTCAAGACTCTCGATTGTTTTTGAGAGTGAAGGGGGGGCCTACAGTTTTTTTTTCTTTTACCAGACAGTCACTTATTTTTTTAGGAACTTTCAAAGTGATGACCGGCGGGGGTAGCGCGACGAAGATACCCTTACCCCCCCCATCCAGGGCTAAGTAAAATCTTCGAAAAAATTGTCTCAAAACAAAAATTTTTCATCGCTAATATTATCGCGTGATCAGTCGACTACAGCCGTAAAATTAAAATACTCTGAATTGATTGAAGAAAATGTATGATAGTAGTAATTTAAATACTTGAATAGAAACATTCATACAATAGAAAAAAGACAAGAATACTTATTTATTAATTGTTATTTGAAGTATCTTGTTTTATATGATTTTTTGTTGAAAAATTATTAATTAGTATTGTTAACGTACTTTAGATTGTTGTTGTTCGTTGTCATTGTCATGAAATATTTTTTCATCATTCATTTCATAAATACCCAATGATTTAGGATATAAACCTATTTAATATAATTTATTCAAAATTTAATCATTAGAATAATTACCGAGTGGTATTGATTGACCAGATTTAAGTTTAATCGGTGTTTTAATATTCCAATAAATACGAAGCATACCAGAGATATACATTTTATTATCTTTCTACAAGTAGATTCAATTGATAATTAATTTCGTTTGATGATAAATTACCTCTACAATAGTTAAATGTGATGTTTTTTTTTGATTATATTCATTATATAAATGAACTCGTTCAATAAATGATCTAATTCAAATATAATAAATAAATAAAAAAAATATTTAGAACTAAAATTTACTTCATTGATCCATAACGAGCAGTTGAATTTGTTAAAGAATCATTATTAATTAATATTTCATCTTTTTTAGAAGAATTATCATTGTTTATTGAAGATGATGATGATGATTCTAATTTTATTTTAATTATATTATTATAACAATTAACACAAAAAATATCATCATCATGCTAAAATCCAAAAAAAAAAACAAGAAAAATAGATTTATTTCATTTCAATAATTATAAACCTGTTCAAAAGCTCCTTCACCAATTGATTTATGACATTCAATACAAATAATACATCCACTATGTAAAACTTTTCCAGCTATTAATCGTCGTTCATCTAAAATTGAAATATTTTCTTTTCAAAATTTTAAGTAATCATAGAATTTTCTCCGTTTTAAAGTCTTTACAATCGCCAAAAATTTCAAAATAAGTAGTAAGAAATTCTTCATCAAATGAGAATAAGCCGATTTCTATAGCTTCAAGTGTATTATGAAACCAAAGCTTCTTGAAAATCTTATGCACACACTGTATCAAAAATTGGTTTTCGAGGTACGGATGCATTATGAGAATCTAGATGAATATCAGTCTTTGACTCGAGTTGGATCAAATATGTTTTTTTTTTCAGAAACGAAAATCATCTTAATTTTTTTTCTTCATAAGTTCAATTAGATAGCATGTATTATATCATCTTTTGTGTTACATACTAGAATTTTGGAAGACAATGGTCAGTTTTTTTTCCATCTTCGATCAAACTTGCATTTCAAATTTTAACAGTCTCAGCAACATCAGTTAGTGTGAAATGTAATTTTAGTACTCCTGGGCAAAGGATCTCCGAACATTTATAAACATTAGGTAAAAATTTGAAAGTATACTTCTTAACAAATCGAACTAAAGATTTTCAAGATAAAACTTATCATCTGATCGATAGAAAAATATTCACTATGGAATGACTTCGAATTAAACTTTCGAAGGAAATAATATTTTTGATATATTCTCACATTAAAAATCTCTACATACCATATGGTATTGGTTGTAAACAAACAGGACATTGAGCCATTCTATGCCAACGAACAACACTATTAGCGTCGTCAATAATATGTAAATCATGAAGTGAAGGGGTAGTTGAGCATTGCATAAGTAGAAAACTCAAAGCTGAAATCAGCACATAAACATAATAATCACAAAGACAAAAAAAGCATGAATCAGGTTTATTTTTATTATAATTATTATCAAACAAAAAGAAAAAAGAAATGTGAATAACAAGTTTTATTTCCTGAGAAGAATATTATATATATATATAATTTAATCAAATATACAATAACAGCAAAAAAAAAAAGAAAAACTTTTGATATAATCAATTAAGTTTTTCCACTAATACCCGAATCAGGTGAACCATAACGAATAGTAAGAAATTTTTCCTGACATGTTATTTTTTTTAATGAATTATTTATTTCACTTTTACGACTTATTATTGTTGCATTTAATAAATCATTATTATTATTATTATTATTATTACTATAAACAATTAAATTCATATCATCAGGTTCAGTTGATGGTTGAGATACTGGACTTGTATGATGTTGAATATTAATTGGTGATGAATTTTCTTGTTCATTTATTGTTGTTGTTGTTGCTTCACATAAACGACGATCAAAATCAGATGCATGAAGTATAGGTTTACGATTTCGTGGTCGATTTGCAGCTGTTGATGTTGAACGTGGTGAAAAATGTGCTTCATTTTCTTCATCATTATTATCATCATCTTCAATTTCTTCACTTGATGTTGATTCTTGATGATTATCTGTTGTATGTAACCATTCATGTTGTTGTTGTTGTTGTCGATTATTTATTCGTTTTGTTAACGATCTTGATCGATGACGACGACGATTACGACAACGTGAACTAACTTTTGATGTATTTAAACGACGATGTTGTTGTTGTTGTTGAAATGGACGAACTGGTGCAACACTAAATGGCATATCATGTACAATTGATTCATCATCATCATCAATTATTGATAATTGTTCATCAAAACTAAATGAACGTGGTCGAGGACGACGTATTTGTGTTGTTGATGATGGTGTTGGATGAATTTCTGGTTGTTGTCGAGTATCAGTTGAATGTGTACGTAATGATGCACGACGTAAATTCTGAGTATGTGAACGTGATGATGCACGAAATTGTGCATTAGATTCAATCATACCATAATCCGTAACAATACGTGGTATTTGATAATGTGAATTTGAATTTGATGAAGATAATAATTGAGCATTGAATGTAAATGGTGGTGAAATAT
The DNA here is from genome assembly GCA_905250075.1 of Rotaria sp. Silwood1. Taxonomy (NCBI): domain Eukaryota; kingdom Metazoa; phylum Rotifera; class Eurotatoria; order Philodinida; family Philodinidae; genus Rotaria; species Rotaria sp. Silwood1. Next base: position 5,562 of record CAJNOP010000862.1, on the reverse strand, counting down.
TTTGATCACGACGACGAAAACCATGTAATAAACGTGAAAATATTGATTTTGGTTCATCTAAAATATAATAAAATTTAAAGAATTAAATTTTATAAATTAAATTTTTTTACTTGAATAAAGTTTATGATCTTTTGTTATAAATTGTGTTTTAATTTGTTGTGCTTGTTTACAAGGTAATGTTGTATAACCACCATCTAAATATTAAAAAAGAAAACAAAACAAATGTCTATCGATAATACTAGTTTTCTAGACTAACAAATTTGCTGTTAGATACAAGAAATTTATTTAAAAACTATCATAAAAGTTTAGTATAGCAATCTTAAACTCATTAAATTAGAAAGATTTAAGAAAAAAAAATTTTACTTTTAAGTAATAAAATTTTATCTTGAATTAATGTACCAATTGTACTATAAAGAATATCATCCGTTGGTAATGGAAATTCTGGATATTGTAATTTTAATGTTGTTTTTATTTCATCCATTGATACACTAGAACGACCATTATGTCGATTAATATCATTAATTATTAAACATAATACATTTGGTAATGATATAAGTGGATCACGTTCATGTCGTTTTACATGAATATTACTTAATTCAACTAGACAAAACAAAAAAAAGATTAAGCGCATTAATTATCGTTTGAATAGAATTTTCAATTGAATTCTATTCTTATGAAAACAAAACAATATAAAATTTCTTTATCAATAATATTAATTATTATTTGTATAATATGTATATGGGCAATAATATTTTATTTTATTCTTGGTTTATGTTATTTTTTTAATTCTGGTATACTTTTACAAGATTTAAATTTATATAAACAAACGAATAATAAATTATTTATTCAAGATATATATAAACAATTTTATCAATTATCATTAAATTGTTTTTTTTCTGTTATGATTTATTTTATTCTTTTTTTTATTTGTCTATTGATTTTACGATATCGAGAAAAACAAAAAAAAAGAAATTCATTTACCAAGATCTGAAATAATAAAACCATATGGTGCTTGTAATAAACGTTGACAATAAATACGTTTTATTATATTTAAATATTTTTTTGAACCTTTTATTAAAAGACCATTTGTACCAAGTGAACCACCAAATTGAATTTTTTCAAGTGTATGATATACTTCTTGATACCATATATGTGATTCACGATTTATTGTTATAAATGATGAATAAACATTACGAATATTTAATAAATTTGTATTAATTAATGATGATGATTGTTTTGAATCAATATTAAGTATAAGAAGTAAATAATTTTGAGATATTAATTTATCAAACATGATTTTATTTAGTGAAAATTTTCAATGGAAGCATACTGATTAAAAACAACAAAAAAAAACGACAAGGAATGAATACAAAGAACAATGTTCAATTGGCCAATTGAACTAAATACATGAATGTAGAGGGCGATAGATAATAGAAATTGTTTTTAGTAGATACAAACTTTTAATTTTATTGGTTGATATTTGAAAAGTCATAACTCGACTTCTCATGCAATCTTAACATAAGTATCACGTCTATTGGACATTTTAGGATGAAACTATGTGCAGATCTATTTTCTTGTATGTCAACAAATCGTGTGCTCAAATATGATGATTAAGCAAAGTTCGAATGTTGTTGGTCAGTAATATTATTTTTCGTCGTATGACTTTAAAACATAGGATGGTGGCAAAAGTTCATGATTTTGTAAAGATTTGGATAATTGCTTCACACATATCATCTACGTCCTTCTATCATAGTTACATGTTGACGGCTATGTGAAATGATATTGATATGATCAAAAATACTTTTCAAAAAAAATAATTTAAGTTAATAAGTGAAACCAAGATGATACATTACAATAAGGTAAAAGAGGTCCGATGACAGCTCTGGTTCGAAACAAAATCAAAAGTTAAAACGACTAATGCATATAATTAACTAGGTCCATAGTTTTTATACCTATTCGACACAATACTTCTATGAATTATTGTTACTAGTCGTATATGAAAGCTATCATTTGATCGCTGTCTCAAAATTTTATTTTCAACTAATTTGATGTATATTAATTAAGATTTATAACTTTTCTCGTTAGTTTTCCATTTTCTATACTCTTGAGAAATTTTATAGTTATGCATGTGTTTTATTTATGAGACTTCAAATTGCTTACAAATGAAGTGGAATACAAAAAGAAAAATACGATAGCATAATGTTAATCACATCATCATCATCAAACTATGACTGATGAGTTCTTCTGCCCTACGTTATTGTCATCATTTTATATGTATTTTCAGCAAATTTCAAGCATATTCCTCACAAGGATTTATGTTTCTTTTTCAGTTTTTTAGTGTACTCAAAAAGTGAGTACACTACTAAAATCGGTCTGTGTGTCCGTCCGTCCGGCCGTCCGTCCGTCCGTCCGGCCGTTAACACGATAACTTTCGAAAGGAGAGTCAGATTACGATGAAATTTTCTACACAGCTTAGTCTTGACAATATCTCGGTCGAGTTCGAAGATGAGAAGGATCCGCCAAGAAATGGCTGAGTTATCGAAAAAATTGTGATTTTTAACCAGACCATCCCTGAGGGGGGGTACGGGGATTTTTCGAAAAAAAATTTTTGCTCATAATTATTCACAAAATACGTAAATCGACTCAGTTTTTAACGCTGATTCTGAATCTGATATTAGTTTTGAACTGAATCATAGTTTTGTGTACTCAAAAAGTGAATACACTATAGAATAGTCAGTGTGTCCGTCCGTCCGGTTGGCTGTTTACATGATAACTTTTGACAGCAGAGTCAGATTGCGATAAAACTTTCTACACAGCTTAGTCTTGACAATGTCTCGGTCGAGTTCGAAGATGAGAAGGATCGGCCGAGCCGTTCCTGAGTGATTGCAAAAATACCCATTTTTCCCTTTAGCTTTCTGTGGAAAAATGGACCCATCGCCGCTTTCGTAAAAGATTTTTCCTATCATAGTCAACTAAAACCCCAACTATTATATACCATTCGATACAGAATTTCAAGAGCTACAAAATGGTATATAAAACATAAAGAAACAAGAAGGTTGACTCACCTATGACAAAGATAATTAAAGAGAACTAGCTTATATTTTTGTCCACGATCTAATTGATCCACAAATAGAGCTCTATCTTCCGATCACAGAGATGATACTTTGAGGTTTTCAGATATGGAGAACTCGAATGTGTACTGCACTTCCATCGAAATACTATTAGTTGCGCAGTGACCAATAGAAATGAAGTTATAGGAAAAACGACTTTCTTAGGGTAAATCAAGGGAAAGAGTTCAAACTTGAGCTGTATTTGGCCCATGTCCTATTGGTTTGGCAACGCGCAATAGAAATCAACATTTTAAATGGTAGATTTCACAGTATAATTTCGATATTCAGACAGTCTAGGATGATTGAGTTGTATGATTCACTTTTTGAAGTACACATAACTCTCGGATTTTAATCCGAAGTTTCCGCATTTTTTTTAATCTGTCTTTGCTGAAAGTAGTGTGCTCGTTTTTGTTAATGAAGAAATGCAGCTTCTGAGTTGCTACTTGTAGGTATAGGTAGTGTAATCTCAAAGAAAAAGACAGAAAAGCCAAGCGAAAAAATGGCTGAGTTTCAAATACTTCAATTTCATATTCGACTGTTAAACTTTTTCTAAGCAATTTGTCACAAAATTACGCATGAATAAATTAGTAGTTCAACTGTATTCGAAGTATTTGAACTCATGTACACACTCGAGTAAGATATTTTTCATTAATACTGTTATGTGAAACACTTAGTGGACTGGTTTCGAGATACATGATTAGTTATTTTCATTTTCTACTATATTCAAAACGTTGATTGCACATTTTACTGTGAGTGTGGGTAGATAGATGAACATTATGTTCGCCAATCGGTATTCTACATTTATATCCACACTCATAATCTGTATGAAACATTAACTCAACTGTCAGAAAAGGTTTTATTATATATCGAATAATGAAATCAGCATTCATGCTGCAAATATAAACTATACCATCTATTAAGGGTATCAAATGTTCATGCAAAATGATTTAAGTTAATAGTCGTCGTTGTTTCTTTTTTAGTTTTGCTACGAAGTATATTCTATGTTACTCATTCATTACATGAGAATAATTTTATATTGTCAGCAACATTTAATTCTATAAGAACAATTGCAATATGATAATTGTAGAAAATTGTTAAATATTGATTCAATACTATTGCATAATGATTCTGTTCAAATTAAATTTTCGTACAATTGTTAAATACCCTTAGTGTATCGAAATGATTAAATCCGAGAAGTTTTTCTTTCAAAAAACAAACCAAATTCTACTGTTTTTATAACAAATGTACACAAAAGATATGTAAAATATGGATTCAAGAGTACATAGATCGAATGTTGCTGTATACTTTTCATAGTCGTAGTTCTTTGTATGGCTCATTTTCTCCGAGAATTTCTTTTGGTCGAATTATGTGTATTTGACCTTCTGAATAGTTGCTCATTGAATGACAAACGATATCGATATTGTCATAGGCTTTTGCACAAAATAGCCATTTTTTTTTCCGGATACTAAGGTGATCAGACTTTTTCCTGTGATACAAACTGTGCCTGCCCATATTCTTCTGCTTCGTTCGATACTAAATCTAAATGATAATAAAACATTCCTTTTTTCAATTATTTTATGCCAATATTATAAAAAAAATTAATATCTACAGTCGTCCAAGTATTATTGTATCGTACAAAAATAGTAAACACTTGATTACAAGTGAATACAGTCCTTTTCATATCAACTTTGATTTTAATCCATTTTCTAGTGAAACCTTTTTCTTCAGGCATATCACCTTCTTCAGTATCTCAAGCAGGACAATTATATGATATGGACACATCTGTAGGTGCCACTTGAACATTTTCTGAGTCAGCTCTGTTGCTTGAACTTTTTGCTCCAGGTACACCATACACTTATTCACAAAATTCCATTGTTCAACAAGTGCATTTTAGAATGAACACAAATCAAACATACTATCATAAACAAAGGAAGCCGTGAAGGTTACACATAAAGCTTTTCTGACATTTACCACTAATGAAACTAATAATACATTAGTGCCTTTCATCCTTGTCAACCATGCAATCCATATTCCTGACTCTGATTACGGATTTCAGGAACATTTCATAAATTCTCCTATTCTTTTATCTCCATTTTCCCAATCAACATCAAACCTCCATACAAACCCTGCTACTTCAACTAAAAATCTTCACATTACAGAGCCCGCACAGAAAATGAATAACAGTATCTAGAACCATCCATCTTCAATAAAACCAATCCTCATTTCATCTTTCGCAAACCGATATATTATTAATCTCTTTCACATGATCACCTAAACTGTTCCGACTACTCAGCATGTCACAAATTACCAGTATCTGGTAATATGAAGCAATATACACCCAATTCAAACTCCGAAAACCACTTAAACTTATAGAGAGACCCATCCAACCACAAAACCATTCCCGACCCATTCACTTCCAGCAAAACAAAAACCAAACGACCACCCAAACATA